>NCKU01000936.1:0-31254 GCA_003675995.1 Dinothrombium tinctorium | reverse complement strand
TTCGTTTTGCTTTCGAGAAAAAATTCGAAAATTTGCGCGTGATGCCAACTAGAACATTGAAGTCATTGCTATAGATGATCGGAAATCAACATTTTATAATCACCTTTGTTACAATTATTTTGATTCAAAAAAACAACTTCTTTAAGATTTTAATCTTAATGTTGGTATTTAAACTTTTTTAGCGAAGAATCAAGTTATCAAATATTTTTGAGCTCAGATATGCAAATATATTGAAATAAATGAAATTTTAATAGTTTCAAACTAAAGTGATAGAAATCAATTAGAAAGTTTTTACAATAATGATATAAATCTTGAGATTAGCAATGATGGATTGTATCACACTTTCATAATGCGTGATGCAAATTGAATGGATAAAAATGAAGCAAAATTAAATGATGGTTTGAGATGATGAATAATTTGAGATCAAAGTAAACATTATTCTCAATCTCAATCTTCATCGCTTTCTTCGACGATCTTTGGCTTCTTTTTTGCTTCACCACTCGATTTTTTCTTATCAAAGATATCGAGATCACTGTCATCATCTGAACCTTCGCTGTCTGTGTACACATTGTATGCCGCGCCGCCTTTTTTATATTTATTCTTGATTGCTGACAAAGAAATAGCACCTTCGTCATCTTCATCATCATATTGATCGGGTTCCAAATAAGAGGCGGTCGGACCGCGAACGTTGGCGCGCTCACGAATCCGGCGCATTTTGTTTTCTCTGCGAATAGACGCTTTCAAACGATCCTCTTCTTTCTTAATCATTTCAGAACGATGAGCTTCTGGGTCTTTTCCAACTGTTGGCAACACACGAATTTTCTGTGTTTTCTGACTTCTATCGGCTAATGACAGAGTCATTTTTCTATGAGTAAAACTATCAGTTGAATGTGGCCGAAACGTGAGCTTTGTTCTAAATACTGCTTGTCCTTGAAGGCCAGTACCTTGACGTATGAACAGATGATTATTGTCACCTGGCATCAATTGCTGCTTATAAATGTCAAAAATTTCTTGTCCTAGATGAAGAGACATACTACCATCCGACCATCGTACAATACGCGAATTGCTTTCTCTCTTTGTGTTACCATTTGCATCAACTACATTTCGCCATCTCATTGTGTTTTCAACTTTAAGTTTAATACGCGCTCGTCCTTCATCATCATAACCACCTTCTTCTTCATCAAGACCTTCTTCATCATACCATGAAGGATCGTATGGATGAGTGTCAACACTTAAAAAGTTGGGTAACTTTACAAAATTAATTTCTTGACCTAAACCAGCTACGATTCGTGGTATTTCAACATCTATCCGAGTCTCAGGTATGGGTTCTTCTTGTTGTTCCTCATCATAAAACACATTTTCACCGTCTTGCATATCGTTTTCCATTTTTGCACTATCATTTCTCATTGAACTATCGTTTCCCGCTGCATCCGAGTCGGATTCTTCTTCTTTCTTTTCAACTTTGGCCTTAGCTTCCTGCTCTTCTTCTGAACTTAACTCACCGAATATTTCTTTGGTGCTCGTCATTAAATTTTTCTCATCTTCGGATTCTTCTCCCTCGGATTCAACCCGCAATCGTTTGCTTTCAGAAGTCTTAACATCTTCTCCACTTTCTGAACTTTCGTCAGGAAACGAACGCTTTCTCTTCGGACTTTCGCTTTCACTTTTACTTTGTACTTCATCTTCTTCATTTTCAGATTTGCTTTCGTTGTCGCTTTCACCTTTCTCGGATTTGCTTTCTTCATCGTGATTAACAGTCGAATCAATCACTGGCTTCTTTTCTTCCTCGTCATCTTCATCGTCCTCCTCATCATGAGACTGCTGCTCATTGCGTTCATCTTCTGATCGCTCCACTTCAGAATCGTTATCGCTCGTATTTCTGCGCTGAGCGACTTCTTCGTCGTCGCTTTTTTCGCTTTCGACCTCAGAATCGCCATCGGAGTGATCGAGACTTGCTTCGCTTTTCACTTTATTCTCTTCACTTTTACGGTCATCGTCTTCATTCTCCTCGTCTTCTTCTTCTTCCGAATCTCTTTCATTGACGGTGACGGGACCCGGCGTTTTCGGGATGTGATCTGTTTTTAAAAAATAAAAGTGTAAAATCAAACGATACGCGATATGCTTATTTGATGGTTACCGATGGCATCATTCGAGTCCTGATCGCTGAGCAGTAAATTTTCGTATTCGGACATTGAATAAAACAGTAGTTTTGATGAAAAATAGTTGTCAAAACTAAAGTTTAAAATAGACGAAAAGCGAGAAAAACGAATTAAAAACGTGGAGTAAATTTGCGATTAAATAAACTCGAAATTTTTGAACGAATCAAAAGCCGAGTTTTAAACGGCGTCGAAATCGGCGGTCGAAAGAAGAAATGAAACGCGCGATTTTCGAATTAATAGCAGAAGACTTCAAAGCGGACAGTCGACTAAAAGTAAATTCTATGTAAATAACAAAGTTTTCAATGAAACTTATTAATTTTTTTTATCTTTACTCTGTTGGGTAGAAAAAAGTGCTTCATTCTGAGCTCAGAGATCAGCTGCAAACCTTGACTTTAATATATTTTTGTGAATTATTTAAAATGAGACAATTTCAATTGAAAACTTTGTTTTACGATTTGTTTAAGCTTTGATCGCTTTCAAATAAAAAAATATATTTCTTTGCTAAAAAGATTTCCTAAGAAGCGTTAGTTATTAGTAGACTTATCAAACATAATTAACTTATTTAAAAGTTAATACTTTACAGTAGTAAAGGCTAACTTGAGACCAACAATGGTCTAGTGTCACGTGCTGTTCAATCGTTTATTATTACGATCGATGTTTGAGTGAAACAATGGTCCCATCAAGCAGATAGATGGATTTCAAACGCTTCCGTTCTATTTCGTTGATTGAAACTTTTCATTCAAATCAATTTATCAACAATAAAAAGGTGGGAGGGGTGTAATCACGTAAATATAAGAATATTCCAATTTTTCACTCATATTAAGTCAAGCGTTCGGATGGAACACATCAAACGAAAAAGAAAGTTGGAGACATGAAATTTTAAGTTAACATTTTCATTGATTATATTGGATATCATTTTCATTTAAACGTTTAAGAAAGCTCATAAGCTTCACTACATCTTGAACAATTCGTAAGGTAGATAGATTTCAAACGCTTCCATTTGATTTCGTTGATTTAAACTTTTTATTTAAATCAAATTTATCTTGGTTTTAATAAACTTATTTTTAAATTTCTTTTGTTTTTTGAAATTTTTTAAACTTATTTTTGAAGTTTTTGTTTTTAAATTTTTGTTGAAGGCACCCTGGGTCCTACCATACACCCCTGCTTCATTCAAAGTATCTGATTCACTCGTGATGAGATTTGATACACACCTAGTATTACCCACCGGAGGACCACCATGAGCACCCTCGATTCACACGTACGAGCATGCGAAACATCGATCGCAACAAAATGCATTGCTGGCACGCCGGACCGCTCAAACATCGATCACAACATCGATCAGATATTGAACAGCACGTGACACTAGACATATATTTGTTAGTATACATTTAGCATTTACTACTGTTTATTAAATTTTAAACTCAAAAGGTAGAAACAACATTTTTTGTTATCAACTCACTAAGTTTACAAAGTATTAACGATTTTTTTTTACTAAATATTAAAAATTTTTAATTCAATCGAAATGATGAGTTTTTAATCCACAAAATAAATTACAGTCGCGTTTCTCAACTGGTCACTTCATTTTCTCAGAATACTGATCTTTATACTAAGCAAAAATTTACATTCTTTTCTTTTCCAAATAAAGCAAAAACAATTTAAAGACAGAGTGAAACGCTTTATTTCTGAGGGACCACTGGCCACTGATCACAGTGCTCAAAAACGCGTGCTGCACTTAATTTGAAATGCGCGCGTTTCTTCTGATCTCACCAAAATCTCAACTTTGAACGCACGCGCTTTCGGCAAAACGTGCGATGAGTGAGTTTTGAAAAACAAAACTTTTTTTCAAAATTTCATTTAAAATCGAATCATTTGCGATGTCATCGTTCAGAACTAAGTTCGTCCCTCGCACACCGATCACAAAATGGTTCCCTCGACATATGTTCAAAGGTCAGTGCTTCTCGACGAACGCGAATGCATCTTCTCATCCCTTTCTTCGAACGCAGGAATGCTTCAAATTCAGTCTCGTTTGGCGAACGTCGACTGCGTGCTCGAAGTGCACGACGCTCGCATTCCATACACCGGTCGCTCCTCTCATTTTCATCAAAGTTTAATATCTATTCGCCCTCACGTTTTGATTTTAAATAAGTGCGATTTGATCGATGACAATCAAGCGAAAGCTATCAAACGCCAATTGTCGCGAACCACGAAACACATTATCTTCACTGATTGTAAAGGCGGTCGAAATTGTAGACAGGTGTTTACACCAATTTAGCTCCTTTATCGTCATTCATTTATTTTCGTTTGTTTAGATTTTACCGACAATTTTAAAACTTATGCTTGCATCTGACCGATTTAAACGATCGGACGCATCTGATATTCGTTTAATGTGTATCGGTATTCCGAATGTCGGCAAATCAACTGTGATCAATAAATTAAGACAACTGCACAGCGACAAATCGATACATAATAAAAAACCTGCCATCGTTGGTCCTACAGCGGGTGTAACCAGAAATGTGATGGAGAAGATAAAAATTTGTTCAAATCCATTAGTTTATTTGCTCGATACGCCAGGAATACTTGAACCTAAAAATGTTAGTCAAGATGATATTATGAAAATGGCACTTTGCTGTAAGTTTGAATCGTTCTTTTCATTTGTTTAATTTTTTAAACTTCAGCAACTCAATCAGATCAATATATTGGAATTCAAAATATCGCCGATTATCTATTATATTGGTTAAATAAACATAAGCATTTTAGTTATGTTGAACTTTTTAATTTAAAAAAACCTTATGATAATATTGATGAATTATTAATCGAAATAGCATTGGCCAGTGACTATTACGCAAAATTTAAAACACCTTCAGGTATCAAATTTTAAAATGATTGTTCATAAACGGTAATTAACAATTTATTTTGCCCAATCAGGTAAAACCGGATTAAGACCGGACCTGTTGCAAGCAACAGAAAATTTTATAAATAGTTTTCGTACCGGAAAATTGGGTAAATTCGTGCTCGACGAGGATTTTTTGGAGGAAAAGTATCGCGAAAATGTACAAAGTATATAGATGTCAGTATTCTTTGCAGTTGCCGAATAAAATCGATATCTCTTCAGAACTGCGTTCTAGTTTCGATGAAAATGTAATTTGTCATTTCGCGTAATGCAATAAACAATTTTGATTCAGTTGTAACTATGCGTGTACAAAAATTGTGAAATGTTTTACAAAATTGTGATACTTTTTGCCATTTATTGCTTTACAGTTGAAGGTATTATCGATCAATCATTTATCTGTCTTTAAGTGTTATTCAAATATTTCATTTATCTTTCGGGCTCTACAGCTGTTTACTCACCGAGTGACGCGTATCAAGAAAGTATTCTTAAACCGATTCGCAGTTACAGTGATGTCGCAATTTTTCATTATTCGGTTCCGTCACAATCATCGAAAGCTTCGTGGACATTTATCGCATTCTCCGACGATTCAAGTTGTGAAGAAAAAATTGTACACATGTAAGTTTTATGTCAATCGCTTTTGTTATGAAATGAATGTTTTTATTTTTTATATTTAGCTATTTACGCTATGGAAGCTATCCTGTAATATCCATTGACAATATTTCATTCCCTGAAAATGTTGTTCTGCCCACTGATCTCGACGAATCGCTGTACTACGTGAAAGCTATAACTCGTTTCCAGCCAAAAGATATGCCGGTGATTGATATTTTAAACCCATATCCTGGTAGTTGGTTCGCAATCGCTTTCATTGTCAGCGATGGCAATGAAGCAATTAAACAACAGGTGATTGTTGATAAGCATTTTATAAATCTTATTTTATTTATTCATCATGAATTATTATTATTATTATGTTTAGGGTATAGGCAAAAAATGTCATTACAGTATTGGAAGTATGGCTAGTTGGAATCAAGAGCTAAATGTTCATCTCTTAATGCCAAGCATTCCAATACGTCTTCAAAATTACTCTGAAATTGCATGGTTCAAGTAAGTGATTAGTGAATCAAATTTGAATACTTAAGTGAAATACTTTTCGCATAGATTTTTTGTTCCTGAAAATACATTTGCTTTTCGCATTCGTTTTTCGGAAAATGTAAATACTTTGAATTCAAGCGTAGAGTCACATTTTTATACCGAATGTAGTTTCGTGTTCGGTATCTCTTCAGATTCATTACCATTTCTAAATTCGTGCAGCAATTCGACCAAATATATTCTTGATAATGACTCGCAAAGCCTCGATCATTTGGTGTTACAGCCGAGGACTAATGTTTATTATTACATCGGTCTTAAAGCACACACAGAAATCGATATAAACGTAATTGTTATTTTTGAAGGTAAGCTGCGTGTTAAATATTTGTGCGCTGCTAAATCATTAACTTAATCCTAAAGAGTGCGAAATGTCTTTCACAAACATTGATTGGTTTCCGGCTTCATTGAATTTCAAAGCTACAAGCGCGCAGAAAAGTGAAACGAGCTTATCAACTCATAAGTACTCGGATATTGTTGAAAAATTTATTTCCGCTAAACGCAGCTATTCACAAAATCCTCCTTGTCTGCCGATACTTCCATTGACGAGAATAAAACACGCGCAAGATTTTCTCGATTCGTTTATGTTTCAAGTTTGAACAAACTTTGTTTAAAACATTATTTAAGTTTGACTTTTAATAGGGCAAAGATTGGTTCTCTTCACGAGTTAGTTTAAGTTGTAAAAAGTTGGTTTACATTCGCTTTGAAATACTACCATTCATCGATATTGGTGGTACTTTGATCACAAAATTCATAATCGACCGATATTCACAGGTTTGGAAACTAAATTTGCTTTTCTCACTCATTCGTAATTGAATTTCTTTGAAAAAGATAAATTTACGTCACCGCGATCTCGTTATTTATATTTGCTTAAGAAGTCAGCGACCGCCGCCGTATCTTTCTGAGATTGAAGCGATCGATTGTCCTCGCAGTCAATTATCAATGAGGCTTGAGTTTAATGATTCGCAAAGCACGAGCACTCTGCGCTTAATACCATTTCCAAAGCCCGGAACGTGGTTCATTAGTCTGCAGCCACTTTGTTACAATAATACATCGTACGAAAATTATTTGCTTTTGTAAGCTTTCACTTTCGTTTTCATTTATAACAGTAATGATACTCAAGACAACGAAGATATTTTTCATTTGGATCTTCGCATTCGACTGCAACCTTGCGTTATGGAAAATGAACAATGCGGTGGTCACGGCTTTTGCAAAGAAAATCATTTCAGGCATTTTTACTTCAGTTCATGCCATTGCACAGATGGTTAGTAATCATGTTCACAAAACGCTTGAATGCATTTATTTTTTCCAACTCATCTCTTCACTTCAGGCTGGAAAGGCTGGGGTTGTACAAATGGCATCTCATCATTTTCGCCGTACTTATCTCTACTTCAAACTTTGCTGCTAATTTTAAGCAATTTGTTTTTCATTCCTGCCATATACATTGCAACGAAATGGAAATTTTACGCTGAAGCGATCGTGTATTTGGCAACAATGATTTTCTCATCCGTAAGTTCAGAGATCATTTTGTCAAATAGCTTTACACGATCTAATGTTATCTTTTCGCTTATCAGTTTTACCACGCTTGTGACACCGAAAACATTGCCATTTGTATTTTCAAATACGATGTTTTACAATTTTGTGACTTCTATTCTGCGATATTATCATTTTGGGTTACAATTGTGGCAATGGCATGTCTTCCACTTTCGGTCAGCTCTATGGCGCATATGGCCGGAGCGTTGGGTATTGCATTAGCTGTTCAAGCCGAGAAAACCGGCCTTTGGACATTTGTGGTACCGGTTGCTACGGGAATCGCAATTATGCTTCTGTCTTGGGTAATATTTACACGTGAAAAATTAATTAATTACAATTATGAATTATTTTAAAAAGGGTAATCAATGTTGGCACTCGAAATCGTTTCGCCTCACACGCAAACTACTTCACCTGATTCCCGGTGTCGCATTCGTGTTGACAGGCTTGATTTTGTTCGCGTTTCTGGAAACGGAAGGCAATTACAAATACATACACAGTGCGTGGCATGCAACCATCGCGCTTTCGATCTCATTCCTTCTTCCGCGCAATCAGCAGCTAGAAAACGCAACGAAAGCGAGTAACTCGCTCGAAGTGTGCAACGAGCGCGAAGCGAACACAGAATCGGAAGCAAAAGAGTCTGAGATGATTGATATTGCCGAATATAGGCTGAATTCGGATCTTACCACATTACTCTCGAAAGAATCTTCGTGATTGATGATTGATGAGTTTAGATCAATCATCACTTTTTCGTTGCTTCTATCGACGCTCTCTGTTCAGTGTTCTTTCTTTGATATTATCTTTCTTTTGAAATGCATTATTATTGTGAAAATGTATTCTGTAAAAAATGATATGAAAATGATTAAAGAAGTGATTGAAAAATTATTTTAATCGAAACAAAAACTTGTCGCAGCTTGTTAGTATTTTATATCAATTATCGTTAGGGACGTGAATTTTAGTGCTAAGAAGTTTACAAATTTTGTGCGTGATTGGTGCTGAAAAAAATATGAAAAATGGTGCAAAATTTTGTTGCACGCACTTAAGCCACAACAGTGCTCATATCAATAAAGTCAGAGTACAAAGAGTTACACTCGTAAATCTTCGAACTTTGCCGTTTGTAACAACAGAAAAGCATGAGCAACTCGGTTATCGCCAATAAGATAGTTATTATTGTGCAGAAAAACATTGCAAATTCTTTTCTTTGCTTATCATTCTGAAACAGATTACTGCAACAAGTGGGCCATTACTAATAAGATAGGTTTATCCAATGACGCAATGTGTGCATCTTTTATCTTCATAATTCAAATGATTTTAACTTCGATTGCTAAAAAGGCCAAAGAATTGTTTTCGCATAGTTTATTACTTGACTCATTTTAGTTTTATGAAAACGAAGCACTCAACTCTACGACAGGAAATGTTATGTTATTTAAAAAAATTTCAAACAAAATTTATCGAAAATTAAATTTAAAGTGAATTAGTTTTACGTTATTTTGATTAAACAGTCACTTAATGATCAGGAGGCGCAATCTCAATTATTATTAGTACATTAACAACTATTTTAGTAGAAATGATTCGCTTTTTACTATTGGCTTCATTTTTGATCAGTCAAACTTTGCACACTTGTCAGTATTATCCGGAAGATGAGGAGGATTCAATTTTTGAAAGCCGCTTGATTCCTACTTACCGTTATAGAAATGTATATTCACGCTTGCATTTTAATACACGAGGTGGAAGCGTGACTAGACAACCAGATTTAGAGTTCCTTATTCCGAAATCAGGCCGCAATCCAGTGAAGATTCGAATTCCGAGCAAAAGCATTTCTAATGGTTATCTTACGCTGCAATCTGCAAATGGAAACATAGAGAATAAATTGAACAAGTTGAATATGAAATCGAAATTCTTTAAGATAAAAATTCCCGATTTTGAAAAATTGGTGATTTACAAACGTCAATCCTCAACCGCTGAACCAATGTATTTAATTCCTAAAAGCGCGATGAAACAAATTGCAAAGCGAAAACCGATCGCAAAACCAATCGTAATGAAAAATAATCAAAGAATTAAAAAGTCAAAGATAGCTTCTATCAGTGGTGATCAGACAAATCAAACAACAACTACACAATCGTCATCGAAGATGAACACTGAGAATATGTTTGATTGTTGTCCAAAAGAGAAAGAGAAAGAAAAGATGTAAATCGATTTCCAACAGCTTTTATTGTAGAGAATAAATTCAATAGTTCAACTACTAATCTCTTAAATTATGTTTTAGTTCATTATTTACACTACTTTTAATTCTCTCCCGCAGCGACTGTATTCGTTGAATGGCAGTAGAGCTCGTATCGTAGTTGTTTTGATCAATAACGATCACACAGTCACCAAGCTTTTTCAGCAATCTAATTGTCATTTGATTGACGCCGGTTAATTCAGTGCTGTCCAAAATTTTATCTCTAAAACCAAAAACAAGAACGCTGCACCTAAAAATCGAAAAGATAGAAGTTTTGAATGATTCAACTTTATTTTACCTCTTAAAACCTTTCGGCAGAGAATTAATAGTAATTTTTCCAACAAATCGAGATATATGAAGCGGTTTCAAGTCTTTGTTTACAGCAAACTGTGCATCTACAAGCAAATAGTTTAAAACCTTAAATAAATAAATAATAAAGATCTTACTTATGATTGTTCCGATTGGTGATTTCACATCTGTTAACATATATTTTGAACACGGTATGAAAGTATTTAAATCATTAATTACAGCGTTATTCAAAACATTGAGAGCATTCGATCTCACTGGTTTAACATAGTCTTCAATATCTTGCAAAACTTCAAAAATTGTGTTCATTTCCAAATTTGCTACTGCCTTAATGTTAAGAAGTTTCATTTTCACGAATGTTTGCTCGATCGGGTTTACTTCTAAAACATTTTGAATAAAAGATGAATTAAAGACTGATTTCAAATGGTTTGACGTCAATTCATTGAGAATCGCTAGTGACCAGACGAAATCCAACCAAATTAGATTATTATTGACTATTTCTGGCGTAACTTTTGGAAAGATTCGTTGCTCAAGAGTGTCTTGCAAATTCTTCGGACGATAATTTAATTTTGCCAAAGTTAGAATAAATGAGATATATTCTTGACACCTAAAATTACAGTCGGGATCTTTCATATGTTCATGTATCAAGTCTATTAAACTTGTACACTTCCAATTTAATTGTCCTATGCTTTTCAATAGGATCGAAATAGTTGTTGGTTTCACGACTTTTTGAAAATCATTTGCACATAAAGCGTTTGATAGACAGTTTAAAAATTTTTTATCACAAAAATTTAAAGAATTAAGCGCAGAAATAGTGCTAATAAGAAGATCGGGATCCTTGATATTAGTTAAACTGTTGGATGTTATCATTTCTGAGATTTTGTGTAACAATGAAATTGAACGTTTCTTCGTTGCTGATAATGCGACAATCATATTTAACAAAATTTTCGGTTCTATTAAAGTTTTATCTAACAATAGAAGCGTGGCGATTTCAATCTTTCGAAGGAGTTCTGGTCCCAATAAGTCAAGCGAATAAAATTTCCAGCATTCTAAAAGTAAATCTTTGTTCGAAGCGATTTGGTCGAACTTTTCCTCGATTTGAGAGACCAAAGCTTTAACGACTCGCTTTTGTAAATCTGTTTCGCGATACAAGTGATGAAAAGCTAAACACTTCACTGATCGCTCGCCATCCAAATGCCGCGATTCAAACAACAACTCGTTTTCCAAGTATTCAACAACTTTAGTGTTCGGATCTAAACCGAGGAAAAGAACACTTCGTAGCATACTAATGCGAGTCGAGAGACTGTAACGCTTCTCATTTCGCATTTCGTCGACGATTTCATCGCAAACATTCACAAAACGAGGGTCTGTTCGCAATTTCTCAATTTCGGCTTTATTTTTCGAAACCAAACGAGACGCGTGAAACAGGTATTGGGCTTTGTCGAACGATCCATGAATGTGCTCCAATCCAAAACCAGAACTTTTGCGGTTCGAAATGAATAAAAAGCGTCTTTTGGCTGTCAATTTAATCGCGTTTAAATTGAAATTGATTCGAACACAGTTTTGAATCATTTTTCACGTTTTCTTCATTCGGCATTAGGGGTCAATTGCCAATTGCGTCTGCTTCGGGCGTCAAATAGACACGAAAGGCAGTTCAACTAAATTTTAATAATTTTGTTCTCATTTTTTTTCATTTTAAAAACTTTAAAAATATTTTAATTTAAAACAGTAATTGCTTCGACATTTCGATGAAAGCGGTACTCTTGCTTCAATCGCTTTCGAAAATTTTTCACACACACACACACACAAACTTTTCATTAGTGCTCGTCTCATTTATGTGTTTCAAAACATATTTAAATCGTTGAAACAAATTTGAAAGCCACAAATTCCGCAAAATTACGGTCAGTTCAAACTATTATCTCACTTTTTAATGGTCGCTTAATCATAGTTATTTTAGAAGAAAAAGTACAAAAAATTTCACCTTATCGCTTAAATTTATAATTTCAGTCGCAAACTTTGCAAACTTATTATTTGTATTCATATTTAGGTAATTTTCTATTCAATTGAATACAATACAATGCTAACACTATTACCTGCTTTTAAGCATAGTTCACAAAGATAAATTACTATTTTATTCAATTTTATATTCATAAGTTTTTCTTTTCATCATTAAAAGATTGAAATTATAATTAAAATTTACTCAAAGTGCGAGATGTTTAGTCTTTTTGTTAAGTTCTGTGGAAAAAAATATAAAAATCAAAAGTGAGAGCGGAAAAAAGAGATTATCAGTAAAAAATATCATGAAAAAGCGGATTATTTAATTTCACACCTTTCTTTTAAAGGCAAATATCGCGTTTTGAACTGATTACACAGCAAACTACATTTATTCAACACTTCTTTGTCGAATTAAACACTTTTTTGAAATTTTAAAAATTTGGTATTCAAAGTAAAAAAATGAAAATTACAAACATGTGTACGTACGTGATCTAACAAAAAATTCACTACAGATTCATTTAAGAAACTCGCTTCTCTTCATTTAGTAAAAATTCATTTTTGCTTCTTTTGATTCAATCTGCTCTCACGGTTGAAAAATGTATAAAAACACAATAGACATTCATCTTTTCATCTCAAAGTATTACGAGCTTTATAAATTAAAATTTTTCTCCATTTTATTATCTTTTTACGTTTACTTTTTACTCGAATGAAGTGAAAAAATTACTTCCGTATTCTTTCTAATCGCGATATGTGAATTTAAATTTTTTTTGGCAAAACTTGAAAAGTGTGTGTGTTGAGTGAATGTGTTGAGTAAATAAGACAATTTGAAAATCGCAGTGTTACATTTAGAAGAAAACAAAGTGAAAACAATGAGAACTTTCTTCACGCGACGCCCGACCTCTTTTTTCCGACTACTCTTCAATTATGCATTATGCAAAATATCTCCTTATATGGTTCGAAAAAAAAACGAGTAGAACTCTAAGAAAAATGAAATGAATCGAGGAATTTCATTAATCTTGAATATTATTTTTGCTTACTTAAACACGACTGAGAGAAAAAACTAAAATTAGTTTTTTTATTTCTATTGAAGTCAATTTTTAAAAAAACAAACTTTAAGTTCTTCCTAAGTGAAAAATTTTAAATCGTGGAAATAAAAAGTTAAATACTTGAATTCAAAAACATTCTTGCATGCTCGATGTGCGAATTCAACTTTTCAAGCTTCCATTCATCAGAACATCTTGCTTTATCTAAAAAAAAATTCGCAGTTTCATTTTTCGGAATTTCGAAGTTAGTTATCGATGCTTCAATGCTTTGATCAGTTTTAAATTTATCATGATAAATAATGATAAAATCGTTGAATGATCTCATTCTTTGCTATAATATATTAAAGATTAAGAGTTTTTGTCAATTTTTTATCTAATAAAAATTTGAAAATCAACTTAAATGAAGCGTTTGTTTGAATTTCATAAAAGGTTATCTTATCGGGCGTGTTGAAATGGTAAGTTTTTTCACTCTTTACAAATTAAAATTAGTTTTTAAAATCTAGTTTACTATGCTTTTGTGGAATTTTACTACAAAAACCAGTAAAATTGTTTATTACAGCGCTTTTAAAGTTCTTATGAAAAAGACTTTCGTGTTTTAACTTATGAAGCCAACAAAAAAATTCTGAAAAAAATTTAAAGACTTCATTCATTTCAAATTTCAATGCGCTTAGTTTAAATAAGGTCGTAATTTTTAACTTTCATCTTCATTAATTAAACCAGAAATGTAGACATTAATGTGGACGAGAAAAAAACTTCCTGGACTTAAATTGTGCACTTGTTTCGAAGTTAATTAATACGCTAAACATATTTTTTTCTCTAAATGAGTTGACATAACACGTGGTTTAGAGTATAAAACCAGGACTTGAAAATACAATGTTAAGAATTTATCGTACGTTTCAGTGTTAAATTAACCTTTTGAAATGAAAAAACAAGGGACAAAAGCATGAATAATGCAGCTAAAGGTAATAAGTTCAAGAAACGTTGAATTACTACGTATTCGAAACAACGTGATTATATGAGATAGACAAATTGAATGGGTCGATGCAATGAAAGCAAAGTGATTTTTCACAATTTCAATTTTCATTGTGATTAGAAATTTTTACGCATTTTTAACTTGTTTTTTAAAATTTACCCGAAAGCTAAGTGAATGAAAAATGCTCCTCCATGACAAATTTTTCGATTTTTAAAGTTAAATTTGTAAATTAACAATTTTTTTCCCTTTAAATAAGTAAAATTTTTGGCAAATTGTTAAAATACAGACGAATTCTATTCTTGTTTAGCACATTTTTAGCATTTATATTTAACCAACATAAAAAAATTTTTTATTGCATTCAAAGTGGCCTAAATTTTTTAACAACAAAATCATAAATTTAATGATTTGATTGATTTTAAAAATATGGATACTTAATAATCTATTGTTTTTCTCGACAACTTTCAATTTTAAAACTTGATGTAAATGCTGAACGAATCAATTTCTACCTTTACAGTGTTCGCTGTAAAAGTTCAGTTTAAAGTTGAATACCTTCAATATCACATAATAAATGATACCGAAATACCGAAATAGGTATAATAAATAAGATGAGAACGAAATTTAAAATTTTGTAAAACAAATTCGATATTCTTAATCAACTTTTTATATTGTTTACCATTTTAAAAACGATCAATCCTATTCATCAATTTTTTTTTATAATAAAAAAGTATAAACAATAAGAAGTTTTAAGTGAGTAAAATTAAAATTAATTAAGTAGATTGAGAAAAGATTATTAAGCAAAAGCTGTTCAGAATTTCGAATTATGATCTTACTGTTCAAAATTAATTAAATTTCCTAATTTAAACATTAACATTTGATACTCGAGTACAGTTGTTTAAAGAAGATTGTTTTGTAGTTTTGAAGATAATTACTTAACACAATTATTTTTGTGTACTACTTTCTCATATATTAATTATAGAATGTTCAAATTTGGTCAAAGTTATATCGAAATTTCAACAGCGTGTAAAGTATGAAGCGTTTATTTTTTAGGCGGACACACTATACGTTTGCGTTCAGTGTAATACGAGAGCGCATCTAAACTATTTATCGCTTCGAGGAAGTAACGAGAAAAAAAAGCGAGTTGCATAAAAGCGTGATCAATTGTATAATTCAACAGCTTATGGTAAAGGTGTAATAAGGTAAAAGCTAAAAATAACCTCAATTACTGAATAGTGAATTACCGAAAATCGCGAAAACACGTTATAATCAAAATGCTTTTGCAGCCAAAAAAGAGTTTTTACTTAAAGAAGTTTTTTTTAAATTTATTTTTAAAAAATAAGTCCATTTCTTGCACAAGTCTATCATTCAATTGTGTTCATTAAAGAAAGTGAAAAGAATTTAAAAAAAAGTAAAATGAGCGAAAGAAAATTTTTTGAAATTGAGAAATTAGCTTCAAAACTTGGATTGCTGATTGCTAATGTCTTGTAATGAATGAGGTAGAGAAGCAAAAACGAATACATGATCTGTATGGTGATGCTTGAAATTCAATTCTAAAAAAAATAATAAGTACACAAATAATGGTGTTTAAATTAAGAAAATCGAGAATGCAACTTTCACATTGCTTCAGGCACTTTTTTGAATCCTTGTATGAATTTTACGATCGGACCTATTTGTTGTAGAATTATGTTTATGGTTTTTGATTTAATTTTATCGAATTGTTGTTTAACTCAAAATTTAAAAATGGAATGAAATATAAGAGTTGTGAATAACTCAATTTAGAAATTTTAACGATCACCATAGCACTATATTTGAATATATAGTGATCAGCTTCTAGCAATCAACTTCAAATACTCAAATCAAATACGATTGAAAAGCTATAATCATAATGAATGAAAACTGCATTTAGCTGCTAAAAACAATCGCAATAAGATTTTTTTTCTTAAAATATATTGAAAGCAGATATTCGCGAGTATGATGCTTCATCTTCATCTCTCCTTCTTTGCGTTCCTTTCCATTGTGTGTTAGTGTGTTACTACTCGATGAAAGACACAACAATCATGGATTGGTTTTTCGTTGCAATAGGACAATGACTTCTCACTCGCCTCCCTTTCTCTCTCAATACTGCGCTCTCTTCTTCGCATAGCTCTCTCTCTCTCTCTCTCCCTCCCTTTTGCTTTATATAACAACAATCGAAACGAAGGAGAGAGAGAGAGAGAGAGAGAGAGCGGGAGAAACGAGAGAAGAGAGGGATGCTTAATGCGGAAATAAACAAAATTTTTTATATGAATAAAAGCAAATGAGATGAAGCCTAAAAAGAGTGGGTCAATAGGTTGTAGCCGCTAAAAGTGAAATTTTTTTCGGTTCGTATTTGCTGTTTCGCTGCTAAAATAAGAGCCATATCTTCATTGTGTTTTAACTAGGCATCAAAAAGAGGGGTCGAAAACGCGACGAGCAGGTACGCGGCGAAAAGCAAACGAGATAGAGAGTATTCGCGATTTGCTTTTTTTTATTCAAAAAAAATTTTCGCTGCTTACGTTGTGCCTAAATCAAATAGGGCTTAGGTAACTTGTTTTTTAAGAATGTTATCTCAAAATAATCATCGCTCTCGTCTTCACTATCGTCAGCGATGCTCGTATAAAAGCGAATCTCGTTCATTTCGCCGCATCACTTTTATTGTCGCGTCGTTTTAGTGAAAGTTGGTGCGCTTGTGTTTCTATTCACTTTTCACAGATTGACGGTGTTAATTCGATCGAATAGCCGAGCATAAGTGAAGCATTTAGTTTGAAAATCGATTTTTCTTTTCTTCGTTTTTCTCAAATAAATTTTATTAGTAAAAATGGCCATTTGTTCTCTCCGACGAGGCATGGCCTTGCTTATCTTAGCGACGATGATTTTAAATTTGATTTTAATTAGTAATTATATAAGTCCGGCTGAAGCTAGCAAAAAGAAAATGTTGAAGAAATTGAAAAAAGCTTTGCCGCTTTTGCTGGCGTTGAAAGCGAAGAAGAAAATCATTTTACTTCCACTTCCACTCCCGATTCCGTAAGTGATTCGAATTATTCCTCTTTGTTGGCTGTGCGATTAATGAGCTTCGATTAACTTTTTGATTGCCATTTCTCGCGAAGTTAACTCGCCGAAAACTTTCGTTTCTTAAAGCTAACTAAACTAAATTAATTATTTTAAAACTAAATTAAATTTAAATTTAAGTGCAAAATTCTAAATCTTTTCTTCCAGTTTTGAGTGCTTATTTTCAAACTAAAAAGCCTCAAATAAATTAAATAAAAATTAATTTTTTTTTTATTCTGAGCCCAGGATAAAAGGCGGTGGTGGAGGTCATTCTCTAAACATGGATTTTAGCATGGGTATGGGGGGTTACGGAGGTTCTATGGGTACTGTGTGTTGTACTAGTGGTGGGGATATGTATAGTGGTGGTGGTTGGTCATCTGGTGGTGCAAGTGATTATGGTGGTGGTGGTGGTGGTTACGGTGGCGGAGGTGGTGGTTACGGTAGTGGAGGAAATGCCGGTGGATGGTGATTCGAGTTTATTTTTTCGTTCCTTCAATATTTGTACACATTTTCGTTTTCTTTAAAAAATTATCTAAAATTACAATTTAATTGTGTAATCGTCCTAAAGTAAGTTAATTTGAAAAAATGTTTAAAATAATTATGAGAGTGTGCAGCGGATGCGATAAAATTTAATATTTTTTTTATTTTCGCAGTATTTTCAAAATAAGCAAGGAAATAGACTCGTGGGGTGGTGGAATGATGATGGACAGCTGGGGCGGAGGAATGATGATGGACAGCTGGGGTGGCGGAATGATGAGTGGAATGATGGGCAAAATGGGAATGATGATGGGCGGCGGCGGCGGCGGGTGGGATTAAAAACGTTTTTGATATTATTTTGGAAACAAATCATTTTCTACGAAAGTGAACCAAATAATGCTAATCAAAAATACCTCTCGTTTTAACTCAAAGATCTTTCCAAAATTTTATTCTGAACATTTACCCATCAATTTCGTTCACTTCACTCAATAAGCTGAATGATAACACTACACACTTATAAACTGTATGAGTGAAAAAAAGCTCCGCAATGGCTCCAGCATCAAAAAAAGGAAATTGTCCATCGATTGATAACGCTGTACAAACGTGTAATTTTTTTTATTTTACTGTAGATCAAACAATGTTTTTTAATTGTTTCTGTTGTGTTTGTTGTTTTGTTGTTTTCCATTCGTTCGTTGTGTTCGTGTTTGTGTTTTATGCATTCTCTATACTGATGCACGATTTTTCTGTTTTGCTCAATTACTGTAAACTATTGTGTCCCCGTCAATTTTGTAAATAATTGGTGTGATTTTCAAGAAAGTTATTTTCTCATTAATTTCGACAATTGTAATGATTATAATATATGAAAATTACGCAAAGAAATACGAATTATATTTTCACTTTTTAAGTTTTACGAATGAGACATCCTCGAGAAAATAAAACAAGAATGAAAAAAAAAATTTAAGTAAAAATTAAATAAAAAAACTTCATAATTGTTATATAATCAATGTTAAGGAAGTTCCAAGGTTTTACTCGTTTAATTTCGTGTGTTTATCGCATTAAGAACAAAGTAAAAGCGATTTATTCTCAAATCATGTATGAGAAATTATATGGAATAAAATAAAAATAAAATTCACGACTTAAAGTTTCGAAATTTTTTTACTTTCAAGTTGTTTACGGTTAATGTCAGTTTTGTCCGGAAGCAAAGCGCCGTATCGCAAGGTTTATCTTAAGTGAATGGGAACAGCTTTCGCTGCCTTATCTTTTTTTGAATGAGTTAATGTAATTTTTTTGATCTAGAAAAAAGTTCTCGCGAAGAAGTGATGTCAAATTCTTATCTTTCAAGATGCTTTAAAACGCGAGAAACTTTTTTTCTGTCTTCATTCATTCAAATATCAAATTTGATTCAAAACTGTTTCAAACAAGTGAAGCGTAAATGAGAAAATAAATGATCGATTGTGTGCAACAAAGAAGCTTCACACGAGACAAGTAAATATTGATTTGTATCGCTAAGTAGCCGCAATTTAATATTTTTCTCAAAATTTCGCTGAATAGAAAGAAAACAATTGTTTTCTGTCTAGACTTGAGCTAACAAAAATTAATGATGCGTTTCTAAATTTAAAATCAAACGAACACAACTTTTGCACATTTTCTACTTTTTTTTCACTTCAACGAAGACAAAAGCAAATCGAAAATAAGCTTAATTAAATCTGAAAAGTTTTTGCGTGAAGATGAGAGTTAAGTGTGAGTTTTAGTTAGTATATAAGTGAGAGAATTTAAGAAACTAAACAATAAATGCGAGAGCGTGAAGAAACAAAATTTTCTAAAATTTCTATTTTTAGTGGAAGGTAGTTATTTACTTTACATGTTTTTTTTTTCGCTTGTTTATGTTTTGATTTCAAAAGATGAAATGCACAACAAAAAGATAATAAGAAGAACAAATTTAGTTTTGAAAAGAAAAAATCAAATAAAAGTGAAATGTTTGACGAATGTTTTAACATGGTTTGGCTCTCTTTTCGTTTGCCGTACTCTTTATAAAATATTTTTACTTTCGAGAAGAATAAACTGTAAAATTATTGCCATATTCGGAATTCATAAATCATTTTATTTGTTCGTGTAATAATAAGAATGTTGAAGTAAATTTTTGTACAAGTAACGGCCAAATGTTACTCGACTAGTTTGTCGTTCGTAAATAAATACAAAACTTCATCAGAAATTGTTATTCGTGAAAAAAAAATAGGTTCAATACTACAAATAAATTCAAATGCTAAATACACGCACACCTAACAAGCAAAGTGAAAGCTTCATGCTTTCATGCATCTCAACGCGAATAATATTGCAAACAATTTTTACTTTACTCGAAAAACTAGTTTAGTAAGAAAAATTTTTAAAAATATTTCACAGTTTATATAAGAAAAACAAAGCGAAACAATGAGTTTTAATTTTAGAAAAATATTAAGCTTGAAAAAAAAACCTTTTTACTCTCTCTGTGCAATTCATTGTCTCGATGAGCAGCGATGTATACTAAACGTAAGAAAACAAAATTTAATTGCGCGTGTGTGCATTAGGCATTAATTTTTCTAATGTAAAAATTTCTAATTTAAGTAATGAAGAGGTCCGACGATTGAAGCGAGTGGTACCAATGCTTTTTTGGTATTAAATTCATTTTTAAAGTGGACACGAAAATAACTGATTTTCATTGTCGCGTAGCGGTTCACAAACAAAAAAAAACTTTTTTTCTTTAATGCACCAAAAATATAAAGATTTTGTGTTAATAAAATTCATTTTCGGATTCAATTTTGTTCATCTCAAGCATAACATTCACTATAAAAAGCATGGACACTGGTCGCTAT
This sequence comes from Dinothrombium tinctorium, assembly GCA_003675995.1. Taxonomy (NCBI): domain Eukaryota; kingdom Metazoa; phylum Arthropoda; class Arachnida; order Trombidiformes; family Trombidiidae; genus Dinothrombium; species Dinothrombium tinctorium. The sequence goes on along the minus strand of NCKU01000936.1, from coordinate 10,608 downwards.
GAATCAGTTTTGCTTGTTAAATTTTATTCGCAGCTTGTATATTGCTTTTGTAAGGTTGTTTCAACTAGAGAAGCAGAAACAGATCGAATCAACTAAATCTTTCTTAAAAAGGTAAGTCAGATAGCTTATCAATACTGCTTGTACTCAAATAACACATCCATGGATTAAGTTGATATAATTTTTTAATTCTAGATGCGCCTTGTTTCAGGAAGATCCATCTTTTGTGTGATTATGATTATTTCATTATATGAATTTAATTTGGTATTTGGACATATCAGTCATCACCATAAGCGTTTAATAGCGAAAAAAATCGCTGCTGTAATATTGGCTACCAAGCCGAAGAAGTTATTATTACCTGTACCTCTTCCTTTACCATTGCCGATACCGTAAGCATTATCAATCTATGATAATCTAATTTATTGCTTAAAATTATCCACTTTAGTATTTTTAAATCGCACCAACCAATAATTATGGATCCTCTACTTGGAATACATGAATTAATTCATCATAAATTGTGGGCGCTTAAAGGTGGTGGTGGTTGGGGACGGAAAAAGTGAATTCAAAGTGAATTTGCGTTTGTGTCCAGCATGGTCAGTGCTTACGTCTTGCGTTTTCTGTCAATTGTTTTTCATCGTTCTCTAGTCTTTTGATTGTAATGTATTTAAATGTCGTCATGTTTCTGTTGAAATGTGTCATTTGATGTGCCACTTAGTGTTGAAAACGCTGGTCGAATTCTCATCGCTGTACTTTATTCATTTGATATTGAAACTTACTCAAATAAAGAATGAATTATGCCGTAAATAAGGCTGTGATTGCATTTAATGTGATGATAAGATTGCAGCAATGTTTTTAAACCAATCGAAATGAACGTTAAAATAATTGAAGGATCAATTAATCTAAGAAAAACAACTGCTTAAGTAAGCATAAATGTGAAAGTATAAATAAATAAAAGTTGTTTAAAAAAATATCTTAGGAGACTAAAATATTATTAGTTTAATTTAAAAAAGTCTATTAATTGCTAAGGTCGAATTAATGAATAGCTTTTAAAAGTAACTTACATAATCCAAAAGTTTAGAAAAAAGTTTTATAGATTAATAATTCATAAGGCTATGTGAAACCTCTTAATATCCTTGGTATTTCCGTAATAGAAATAGCTTTCAACTAATTCTTATTTGAGATTATTTCAATGTCATGATTCTCAATTTTCACATATTCTTAGTGTAAGAATTACTCAATTCTATTTATATTAAAATAAGCGATTTTTAATTCAATAATATGGAAAAGGAGAAATCAAGGGTTACATTTAAATTTTAGTAAAAATATAACAAATTAGAGAGTTAGAAACACAAAGCGTAGACACCGGAAAATATAAATAAATTTGTGCCAATTCACATTTTCCCCTAGGGTTTAATGATTGACGTATCGGCTGTAGATTACCATTAGCATCCTTTCGACTAATGTCGGGAATGAAAGTGAGTTTAACATTTCAAGAAGTATAATCAATTGTTCGTCAAATTTAAATTTTCATTAAATAATAAAAATAAAAAATAACTGCAAATAATTATGATCTCGGATATAATGTTTGACTAAACTTAACCACTGTGAACATATATAATAAGTGAGAATCGGTGACAAACATTCGTTCCGAACTGTATGAAGCGCTAAACATAAATAACAGTAACATAGGCTGATAAACTAAGTGCACTTTTTGAAAGTTTCAGCAACTAATAATTATTTGATGAAATACGTAGTTTTCAAATATCTATGCAGTAAACGCATAATAGTTTTGCGTTTTTCAACATAAATTTTGACGTCTTTTCAAACACGTATATAACTTATCAAACACATTATGAATGATAAATTTTATAATTTTCTCACTCTATCTTCAAAAGCTTTGTTGCGTATAATTCAATATCATCCTTCTGGAATCATTTACTTCAGTATAAGATGTATAATATATATTGTCGACATCAACTTCATTCGAGGTTAACACTGTAAGCAAATGACGACCAGTTCCTATCTTCTCACCGCTGCTCATTAATCCAATATAATTATCATCGAAACTTTGTGGACTAAATTTAAAAAAAAAGTTCATCATTATTATTGCGAAAAATTTTGAAACAAAAAAACTTTAGATGATTTAAAAGCAATGAACAGCGGGTTGAGTTCATTTATAAAAAGCATCTGTCACATGTGAATCGTGTGCAAATTTTTAAACATTTGCTTGTGTAAACATATGGAGTAAAAAGAATCGCAAGCGTTTCGCAACCGGCAAGACTATGTCAATGTATAACTATTGGTTCAGTCAAAAATATCTAAATAGGCATTTAAGAATTTCGTAAATCGCGAGAATAAAAAACCGATCATCTGAAGGATACGAATATGCGAATTACGTATTATGAATCTTTGGTAAAAAATGTGTTAAGACTAGAGATTCGTTTGAATTTGTTCAACAACAAACGGAACAATGCGAAGTTTAATGTCTAAACTGTAATGCAATTATATTACGTGATTGCGCGAAAATTTATGATAAGTCGTGCTCAATTAAATTGAGTAATTGTTTCAAATATTGATAATGTGCTTGCCGTGAGCTAAATCAGAACAAAAAAGGATATGAATTTCGAAAACAAACGCACCTGAAATATGGAAATATAATTAATAGAAACGATAGAATCAAAACGAAAAACGAGGTTTTAAACGATGTTTGACCATTGGAGAAACCACTTAAAAGCATTAAACGCTTTAACTTCATTAACAGTGTATCGTTTGCTTTTTTCAGTCGAAGATTCTCTTTCTTTAGAAGATTATTATCATTGGTACACTTTTCATAACGCCTTTCCAAATCGTCTAAATACTCTTTCTTTCGTTGTCGCGAGCATTGCGCCGATTTTTTGTTGCGAATTTTTCGCCTTATTTTTCGCAGTATTCGTTCCTCCTGTTTAGTTAGTGGTGTGCTACCATTTCGTGGAAAATTCGGATATCCTTCTTTCGAAAGTAATCGTATTTCCTCTTCGGTCAGCGTTAAATCGGTGATCGCTTTTGAGCGCGACCCTCGTGTTTGACCACCGCTTTTACGCATATTCGGCGACGAATTAACACTACTCGACGGCGATATATCGTTTTTCGGACTACAGTAATTATGATGCATTTCAATTCTAATTGGCACCATCGATGAGCATCTGTTGCCATTGTCTTCTTCGCCATCGATTGAACGACTACAATTCGAATCAGTATCAATAGTAACCGTTGAGATTATAGCCTCGTCGATCACATCCTCGTGACTAGAGTCAACTTCAATCACGTTATCGATCACAGCGTCCATCAATATTTCGCCGTTGTCGTCTAAATTACCGAAATTTTTCGACAGTAAATCATCGATAAACGAATCGTCACAATCGTTTTCGACCGCTTCACGCTTAATGTTGCCACTTTCGCTCTTACTTTGCTCATCGCAACAAGCGTTTTCGACAAGTGAATCGCAATTCGAAAACCAATTCACGTCGCTTTGCAAGAAATCGTCGTCGAGCTTACCGTTGCCGGAAAAACCGAGCTCCAAAACGTCGGCGAACAGTTTCTCGTCGTGCAAAACGTCGTTCGACAAGAAACCGAGCGTTTCGCAATTCAATTCCGACATCTTCAGAAACCGGCGTTTTCTTTCGTCTTTTCTTTGTTTATTTCGAACGCAAAAACGAACGAATGTTGAATTAAAACTTTTCTTAGTCTCGAAATATGTTCACTCGTTTGCGCTGAGGTTAAGTAAATACGGAGGGACCGTTCACTCATTCAATCGCTTTTGACAACGTCAAAATATGCCAAACATCGGTTTCACGCTGTTTATCTTTTTCTTTTCTTTATATTCCGCGAAACAAATAAATAATTTGCTTCTCGAGTGTTTTTTGTTACGTACTGTTTCTCCGAACACTACGTTTTATTCATAAATCGCAAACATTGAACGCAATAGTAATTGGCGTTTGTTTTCTTTTTTCCTCAACGCGAGCATACATTTCGATTTAATTACTTTCATTTAGTTTTTTTAATTATTAATGAGAACGGCATTTTCTAAATGATTCGAGTGTAATACGATCGATTTAGTATTTTTTTTACTAAAACAGCGAGAAAGCAAAACGAGAATGTAAACGAAAGTAAAGACAATGTAAGAATGCGTGCTTTCATCATCATTATTTTTATCAACCTTTTTCATAGGAAATCGAAGTTGGGCAATGAGTGATCGCTCCCCGCATTCAACCAGCGATCGACACGTCGGTTTAAGCAGCGTAAAGCCACACACCGTTCGCTTCTTTAAACGCAAACCATCTTTAATGTATTTTTGCAATGATCACTGCTTTTTGCACCATTCGCGTTCTTCACCCCGCTTTTTATCGACAAACGCTTGCATCTGTCAAAAAGCGAGCGTTCCTCGAATTTTTGTGCGCTTTCTTATCGCCGGTTTCTTACTAATTTCAAAGTACTTCATTCGTATCTCATTTAATTTAACTCAACAATAGCTTTATCAACGCTGTCAATTATTTTTGAATCTCTTAACTCATTATCTCAAACAAAGTGCAATGATATGCACTTTTCTTTTAAAAGAGGAAAAAAAATTCTCATTTCTTCACATTTTGGTTTCTTTAATCCATTTATTCGTTTGAGCAGCAAATTTTTAGTATTTCGCTTCTTTAGCGATTTAAATTATTTTCGATTATTTCAAAAGTACTTTACTTTTATTTTATTTTATTTTTTTAATTTTTTTATACACTTTTTGTTCACTGAACTCTGCTACAAATAAAAATTTCTACTGCTCTGTGTTTTCAAATATTCCGACAAATTCAATTGTTGCTTGTTACCAGCGGTTATTTGCTTTTAAAGTTTAAAAATGGTTAAAATGTGACTAAATGTGTGAATAACACAATTAATAATTAATAAAAAGTATTATCTCGTTATTTTCTTCGAAACTCGGCTCACAAAGCATTTACTTAACTTATTTTGAAAATGAATTGTTTCGAATTTACAAAAAGTTTTCTTCTGAAATACGAACTTATGATTTAAACTACAATCAAACAAAAGATGTTAAGCTTGATCGCTACAAAACGAACAGTTTAATCAAAATTTATTTTCAAACGCTCTAACCTTGTTTAATCAATATAAACATAAGAATTCAAAAAATTTCTTTTTTGCTTGTTATTAAATTTAACCGCATGGTTTTTAGAGAATGAATATTTTGTTTGCTTTGTGACCAACTCGATTGTCCTTAAATTAATGAAATAGTTATTAAGTTTCCTAATTATTTTTTCATTTGTATGTTTTGTGTTTCCAAACAATCGCCGAACTCTATTTATGACTTCTAACTTACTAATTACTTTTAGAATAAAAATTGAATTCATGACCGTGAAAATAACTTTGCTTTCGCATTAGTAACCGAAATATGTAAACAATGTCAAAAATAATAAATGCTTTATGAATTTCTAATATAGAAAATGATTTGCTTGCTTCGTAAAAGTTGCGATAAACTCGTGATATACAATAACCGCTTGCCTTTAGAATATAATAGATTTTATAGTAAAGTAGAATGCTTTAAAACGAATAGAAATTTTGCATCAACCTTCGTTATCATGACTAGCATTAAATTGCTACAAATTTTATTAACGTTTTTCTCAGTTGAAACAAGTAAACCACTTTTTAACCATTTTCTCATTAACCATAGGTAAATCTTTTTTTTCCGATTAAGCACAGTTTGATCATTTGCTTTCAATAGAAATTATCAAGCGACAAAAATAGAAACCCGCTTATAACCAAATTTAAACTTTTATTTGGAAATAATTGAAAACTAATACAAGTTCACTAAAAATGGAAGGTTCTAACATCAAATAGTCTCATCATTCAATGATAAAATTGTCGTCATCATCATTATCATTTTCATTTTCATCAATATTAATCTTTAGCAACCGCAGGAAGCAATCTCTTAAAATACATTTCTGCAAAATACACTAATTTCTCTCTTTCTTTTCAAAAAAGGATAACAGCTTTTAGTTTCTATAACTGTGTGCTATGATCAATTAACAGTATTTAACAGCTTTTTTGTTGCATGATTTGTTTAAAATTTCACACTTAATTCATGTTTTTTTTTCAGATAAAAATCAAAAATGTTATAACATCACTGTTTGATACAACTGTTTTGATGCGGAGGGAGAAAAATGGTAAATAACATTATTGTTCTTGCTGTATAATTTCTTCTTCTCTAAGCGATAGCTGTTAAATTTAAACATCGAGTAGAACATCGAAACAGGACTCAGCTTAAATTAACGATAACAAACACAATACAAATTGTTTCATTTTTAAACGGATTTTTTCATGAATCTATCTGTTTTTTAGTTTAAAACTGTATTCAGTAAAAATGAAAAAGTTGTGCTTTCTTGTCAACTTATTTATGAGTTTTTTTCTGGTTTTCTGTTTGGAATGACTATCAACTTAAAAAAGGACATCAATCGCCTTATCATTTCAAATTTCATTATCATGCAAACCTTTTTCTTCGTTGCTTTTTGCTTTTCAAGCATTTTGCAGATCAAATTTCAATTTCTGGTTTCGTTTACAAATTTTTCTTCTTTCAAATTTGTTTCACGAAAGCAGAAATTAATTTAAAAATCTTTTTCGTTCTCTTTCTTTCTCTTCTTGTAAACGAATTAAAATAACCGCTCATCTGTACAACCATCGATTGCGTCAAAATATAAAAACTTTGTGAATGAACAAATTTTACACTCTTCAATGTAACATTTTCATTTTTTGACTTTCTCTTGTTTTGACAGAGAATTTTGGACAATTTGGATATAACTACGCTAATTATCAATAAACTTCACATCGATCTGTAAGGTCCTTTCATTTTCAGAAATTGGATGACTAGAGATGGGCCACCATTGACTATTTCGGTTGGAATCTGTGATAAAGGACAATTTTCAATGCTCATTATTTGCAGATTTGTGCAGAGCGCTAATTCAAACGGCAGACTGTGAAGGTTCGGATTATCATTGATATAAAGAGACTCCAAACTTTCCAAAGTTCCTATAAAGAGGCAGTTATTTAACATGAAAAAAATAAAAACACGATATAAATTACCAATTTCTTCAGGAATAAAAGTTAAATTGTTTTCGCCGACACTTAAATAAGTCAGCTTCGATAAATGACCAATTGCTCGCGGAAGGGTTTGCAGTTGATTGCTCTGGAGTATAAGTTTTTGAAGTTCGCGGAGGAACCCTGAAAATTAAAAAAGAGATGAATTAGAAATTTGATTCTTACCGATCTTATTTGCTCTCACCGATTTCATTCGGCAGGGCTTCTAATTTGTTTTCTTCTAAATCTAAAACTCTTAATTTTCGAAGATTTCCAATCGTTGGAGGTAATCTTTTTAACATATTATTACTTAAAATCAAAACTTCAAGATTTTCCAGATGCTGTATATCTTCGGGGATTTTTGTAAGTTGATTGGTTCCTAAATTAAGCTCAACCATATTTGTCCACGTTCCTACATCTAATGGTAGAGATGATAAATGATTGTCTTTCATAATTAATTTAGTAAGATTTCGGGCTCTTGAAAATATTCCAAAGGGTATTTTGTTGATTTTATTGTGTTCCATATTAATTGACTAAAATGTAAAGAATTTTCATTTGATTTTCGACTTTAAAATCTTTTCTTCTTACATAAACATTTGTAAACTGCGAGGGTCCGCCAACAGGATAAGAAACGAACTGATTGCGTGACAATGTTAAACTTGTAAGATTTGAGAGACTAGAAAGTAACCCTTCGGGTAATTGAGAAAGTGCGTTGTTTTCTACGTTAAATTCAGTTATATTAACACAGTTACTTAATGAACGTGGAACTGAAATGAGTCTATTGTATCTGCAATGGAAAATGTGTAAAAAAGTAATTAATTTCTAAGTGTAAGAAGTTGGAACAAAAAATGTTTCGAAACAAAATGCAATAATATCATTACCTCAAACCCAACCGAGACAAGTTTTTAAGATTACCAATGGTTTCAGGAACATCAACAAGCTCGTTGTGTTGAACATCTAATGTTGTCAACTGAATACAATTGCCAATTTCTGAAATGGAAAATTCAAATAAAGTATATTTCTTAAAATGGGTAACGTAAATATAAATAAGTAGCTTTAAAGTTCTTTAACGATATTTAAAAATGAATTTTTACCAGGAGGTAAATGTTCGAGGTGATTATTGGAAGCATCTAATGTACCAAGTTGAGTTAATCTTCCGATGCCGGCTGGTAATTCCTTGATTTTATTTTCGCGTAAACTTAGCATAGTTAAATTCTGTTTAAAAATGTAATCAAAATCAAGTATGTCAATACTAAAGCGATAACTTACGGTAAGATTCGATATTTCTTCACTAACAACTCGAATTCTGTTAAACCTCAAGTGCAAAGTTGTGAGAGAGGTGATTTTATAAACTACATCCGGAATCTATAAAAATAGGAAAATAAGATTTTAGAAAAGAGAAAAAAAAACTCGGAATTACTTCATTGAGTTTGTTGTGTCGCAAATCGAGAACTTTGAGTTGTTTTAAATTGGCCAAAGTGTCTGGTAAACTTGTCAACGAATTTTCATTTACTGCAAGTATTTGCAAATTAACGAGATAACCGATTTCTGATGGAAGTGTAACTAATTTGTTTTGGTATAAATAAAACTCGACCAAATGACTTAATTCTCTAACTGAAGTCGGTAATGTTGTAATACTGCATTTTGTTAAATCTAATCTTGTTGAGCCATCGTCTTTACATCTTTGGAACTCTTTTTCTACGTCGAGATCAGCTTGAAGTGAATGCTTCTTCCTCGTTGTGGTTGGCTTTGGTTTGGTTGTTCCTGGATGCGTAACAGTCACTTGTTTCGGTCGTACAGATGGACCCTCGCCAGCCATTTCTCTCCATTTTCGCTCCTGCGAAAGAAGGAAGAAAGAGAATCGCATCGAAAAAAACGAGTTCAAAAGCAAACAACGTACTCTCACAACTTCTCTACTCGTCGACGGTTGCGGCTCCTCTTCTATCATCGCGGCCGCGGCCGCCGCGCCTGCCGACGGCCCAGCCTCGGACTCGGGCGAACTCGGACTGCGACTAGGACTCGGTGCGGTCGGCGACACCGATGGCACAGGTGGCGGAGCAGCTTCGCCGGCCGCTAAGCGTTCGCCAGCTTCACGCTCTTTTTCTTTCTCTTTCTCCTTCTCGCGTGCTTTGACATGTTTTCGCATTCTTTGACCGATCGTGCGTCGATACCGTTGACGACAGTTGAGTTCGAAATTAGCAAAAACTATTAAGACTTTCACTTTGTATAATAAGACTTGAGTTCGCTTTATTTTAAAAAATATTTTGTTTTTCTTATTTTGAAATACGAAGGCAAATGGCAGTGATTCGTTGCGGCTTCTGTTCGCTCGACTCGCTTTACGCTCTCTTCGCTCGACGCTAGAAAATTAATCGAAAATACATTTTTGAATGCGTTCGCCGAAAAATTCGCGAAAAAACATTTTCAAAAGCATAACCATACCATTTAAGAGGCAAAGCGCGTGTGGCGCCGCTCGGCGTCCGGAATGCGAACGCGCGTTTCAAAAGCACAAAAGCGTTTCGCTTTCGGTTCGGTATTAACCGAACGACGCCGCTTCTCTCGCGCTCTGCTCACTCGCTCTCTCTCTCGCTTCCGCTGCTCTGCTCTCGTCTCACGAATCGCGCTGTTTTAGTTTTTTTTGCGGAATTTTTTTTCGCAAACGGCCGTTTCTTCCGTCCGACTTTCTCTTCGCAGACACCACGTGGTCTGCGACACACTTTTTGTGAGTTTGAAAATCGCGCAAAAACTTGAGCAAAGTTACTTTTTGCACGTAGAGACAAAAATAAATTTTTTCTTTCTTTCTCTCGCTTTACAGCGACGAGCGAAATCGCTGCTCGTTTGCTGGCCGCTGCATTTCGATCAAACTTTGCAATTGAGATTGTTGCTTATTATCAGCGCACAAAATTGATCTTCTTTCGCTCGACTGCTAACGCAAAGTGCAAAGTTTTTTTCCTATTTTGCTCCTGTGAACTTTGCATTGAAATGCAAAATTGTTTTTCCTTTTTTTTCAATGCTAATAGCGATTTCGAAATATTGATTTTAATCAAATGCAACGCAAATTCCAATGAACGCATACGAAAATTTACCTGCAAAGTTAGAAGACGCTTAAGTTTGCATTCGAATTGCGAAGAGTTGTAACGATACGCGGACCACGTTTGCAAGTAAGCGATCGCTGCAAACACAATTTCGAGAAGCAGACCCAAAAAAATTACGAGAGCAGCAGTCGCGAGTTTAAGCCTGCACTCAATGCTCTTCACTGAAATTGTATACACACACATACACACACACAAACGAGGCAGCGACTGACACTAGTTATATGTATTTTCTGCACAGCGCAGTTGTCTGCATCTCGAGCCCAGGCATACATTACGATGACGTTTTGTCCGGACTTTGAGGGGGTGTAAAGCCAAGGCGAGGGGGCGGCGGTCCAGGCAAACTAGGGCACTAGGCACACACTTAGATAGGCAAAGTAAATTCATAACTTGCTACGGAGAGAGGAGAGAGAGAGAG
>NCKU01000935.1:0-31255 GCA_003675995.1 Dinothrombium tinctorium | reverse complement strand
GCAGTGACAAACATTATTTTGCTTTACACTAAAAACAAGCGAACTAAACGCTGAACATTTGATAATATAAATGGTAATGCAATTACCAAAGCTGGATACTGTCGTTGAGTACCATCACTTTCAACAACTTTGATTGTCCGCTTGTCAATTGGCTCCCCGATTGACTCTTGCTGTTTGAAAGCAGCGAAAACATAGACTTTATGCTATAGAATCAAACATGATTTCTAACCTCAGGTTCAGCGGCCTTTTTAGTTCTCACTTTCGGTCGCACAGAAATCGACGAATTGCTGACATCACCACTATTCGTTTCGTTCATTTCATGCGTGCTTTCAGCCGACGATTGCTTTTACCGAAAGAGGCTTTTTTGTACAAATCACAACTTTCAAAAATGAGTTCGTTTCGAACACTTCTCCTTATTACGAACGATGGCGAATTATCACCGAATGGGGGGTCGTTTTCATGAGTTCGTTGCTAGCTCTTACAAAAGTCATCCTGTTTCCGATGTATTTGAAATACAAAAATTCGAACCTTTTTGCTAAAAAGTGATTTGTTTCAATATCGAAAGAAAAAACAAAGAAAAGTGTTTTAACTGAAAGAAGAGAACGAATCAAACGCGAAAATAAAAGTGACCCCACTGAGTGTCAATTACAAATCGGTCCCTTACACGTGTTACCTCTGCGGTGTGCGAACGCAAATTTCAACTCAATTTTCGCTTTTTTTCATTTTGCCGTTAATTTATCTGTAATTTCACTCAAAAATGACCCTAAACGTCGGCGGTGACATCAACTCAGCTTCTGGTTTAAGCAAATTGAACGAGTATTTGTCTTCTCGTAGTTACATCGAGGGTTACTCACCTTCGCAGGCGGATGTCACTTTGTTCGACGCGGTCGACGGACAAAAGTTAGATGCGGCCAAATATCCGCACGTCAAGCGATGGTTGAATCACATTGCGTCGTACAGTAGCGAGGAACGCAAGCAATTCACTGGTGTCAAAAAAGATTTAACTGCATATGGTGTAACTGCCAACGGTGCCACAAGCGGCGGAGACAAAGAAGAAGACGATGACATAGATTTGTTCGGTGACGATGATGACGAAGAGGCCGATAAAGCTCGCGAGGAGCGTTTGAAAGCTTACCATGAAAAGAAGTCGAAAAAGCCTGCTTTGATTGCCAAATCGAGCGTTGTTCTCGATGTTAAACCATGGGACGACGAAACCGATATGAGTAAACTTGAAGAGTGTGTTCGTAGTGTGCAAATGGATGGACTCCTTTGGGGCGCTTCTAAATTAGTACCATTAGCTTATGGAATCAAGAAGTTGCAAATCGTTTGTGTGGTCGAAGACGATAAGGTCGGCATCGACGACTTAAGCGAAAAGATTCAAGAGTTCGAAGACTATGTTCAAAGCGTTGATGTCGCAGCTTTTCAAAAAATCTAAAGCTATTCAATTTTTTACTAATTTTTTATTGTTTTCAATTTGATTACAATAAAATAAATCTGAAAGAGTTGCAGTAAATGATTTTGAGTTTCTAAATTCATTCTCTCATTATTACGTTTCAAAGGCACTGATTTCTTGGATGAATATTTAATATCAACAGAATGTTAAACTACAGAGTGATTTTCTTAAAACTTCCAAAGAAGTAAAAATTTACATAAGTTTAATAACAGATGAAAGTTAAACTATACAAATCAAAGTACCCTCGGAATATATTCTAGAAAATAATAACATTCCTCCATCAATTTTTTAAAATTAAGAATTAGTGCTGTATCGATACTCAAAGATCATATTCAGATAAAAAAGGAAAATATGAAAGTATGTTGGTATAATTTTGCTTTCGGGCCAGATCAAAAAAATTAGTTTTGAACATTTTTCATTACTAAATCAACGGCGAGTAGTTCAAAAATGACATTATCTTTTTCGGCAACTTATCGTTCAAAAGTAAGGTTGGTTAGGTTAGGCTAGGCTAGGATAGGTTAATCACATGACTCACATATTCATCACGTGATTGTCACATGCCAATCACGTGATAATCGAATTGTGATCACGTGATGATTAAAATGTGATCACGTGATAGACACTATTTGAACCAAAGAGTCAATTCTGAAGGTTTTAATTGTCGGAAATGACCTTTCTCGAGTTATAAGCCAAAGTTCTAAAATTTTAAGCTTTGCTTAGATTTTAATTAAACTTTTTACTGCGCTCAGCTCTTAGCCAGGTTTTAACAGTCTGTTGCTCAGAGAGTATCACAAGGAGGTGGCAAGTGCTCACTCCCAGCCCCTAATTCATACAACCCGCAGAAAACCGCAGGTTTTTACAACGTAAGAAACGATAGTTACACTCAACCTTTGTATTAATGATAATAAATTTTCATTTTTTAATTTTTAATAGAGAAGTTAAATTTTAAACATGTTTATTATTGAATAATCTCATTTTATCATTTGTTTTTAAGCGAAATATTCTAGATACTGGTATTAAAAATCATTATTCAACCGCAAATATTTTGCACATTTCACCTTTGAAAATCACGTGAAATCTGTTTATGTAGATAAAATTTACTCATGTGCTCTCATTTTGTAAAATAACTTTCTCTCTTAAATTCATTTCTTATTTTTTCATATTTCGTAATTGAATGGTCCAATTGAAAAAAAAAATTCGAACAAACACTCATTAAAATTGCAAATGATTTATTTTCTCAAAAATATTTGTAAAATTTTGTTTGGTGCTCAAAGTTATTTGTAAACAATTATTTATCCTCTTACCTCTATTCATCATTCATCTTTCCATTTCTTGAATACAAATAATTTTTGCAATTATTATTATTATTTTCATCATTATTCGAAACTTTTTGTAAAACTTTCTTCTGTTTTTACTATTTTCTATTGATTTGTTTACGATTTCAAATGTTTTACGTAATCGAGTTTCACGCGCAAAACAAAAATTCTTATTTCGTAAATATTTTTTTTAAATACAATAACATTCCATTTTAGTGACATGTTAAATCGAAATAAAATTGATTGTATTGTGTTTTATCAGCGATGCTTTTATCTTGAATTGCAACTGTTTTTGTGTATAAATAGAAAACGCAATTGTTGAAACTCTTAAATGAGCGAAATAACGCTAAAAGTTTTCTACTATTGTGAAATTGAATAATAAAAAGTTTCTAGTGCGAATGTGAATGTGAAATTTCATCATAAGTGTTTGAAAAACAACATTCAGAAAATGAAGCAGTCGGAAAGTAAAGAAGGTATTGTATTGAGAAATAGTTCAGGTAATAAGAATATATCAATTCTTAAGATTTTAAGTTGTTTTTTGTTTAAATTTTCATTACTCTTTCTTGAAATTTATGCATTGTTTAATGTCATATTATACGCAACTTTGATAAAAGTTTTCACATGTATGTGTGAATGTTGTAAAACGCAACCCATATTTCACATAATAACAAAGAAATTTGAAATCACATAATGTTTATATTGCTCTTAACGATTAGATTGATTTTCGCGAAGCACTTTGACCCCTTTTTCTATGTTACCTTCACCATAGCGGTTTTTTGTGCGATTATTTTTACGCTAAACTGAAAAATTGCATCATCTCTAAAAAATATTTCGAAAATTTGTGACCCACATAAAAAATGTCTTTTTTACTCACAAATATCAACATTTTGACCATAATTGGGCTCAATAAGACGAGTTACCCGATTTGGCTTTAGGCAGGATTATTTTGCCGTTTGTTATAGAGCTTAGTTGCTTACTTTCTTTATTTTATGTGTTGTTTTGTTTCTCGAATGTTCTTGCACAATTATACGAAAGAACAAATTTTTTGGTTCGACAAGTCAAAAGTTATTCGACTTTATGTGGGTTGCGTTTTAATTGACGCACCCTGCACAACAGTGAAAGACTGAAAATCTTTTTGACTAGCATTTAAAATTAAATTCGCATCAAATATCTTTTAAACGCTATTGAATAAAGGCAAACTTATTCTTGAAAAGCCATTAAAGATTCAAGCGATGGTTGGAGAAATGATGGGCAGGAGGACGAAGATTGTGTTGATGGAATTAGAGAAACCATCGAAGAGAAAGTTAAAAAATGTTTTCGAAAACATGATGATACGTTCGAAGATGAGATTAACGTGACAGAAACTGATAATGTAAGCATTCATTTGAGGAATGATCATTTAACAAAATGATTTTCATATTTAAGGAATCTTTTAGTTTTAAAAAGTTGTGGCAATTCACTGGTCCTGCTTTCATTATGTGCATTGCATATATTGATCCAGGTAGCATTCAAGCCGATTTACAAACTGGAACTGTCGCAGGTTACCGATTAATGTGGCTTTTGCTGGTTTCTACAATATTTGGTATCATTGTACAACGATTAGCTTCGCGTTTAGGCTTAGTTACAAGTTGCCATTTGGCAGAGAGTTGTCACAACACTTACCCATTAATAGCGCAATACATTTTGTGGATATTTGCCGAAGCTGCGATAATTTTAACAAATGTTCAAGAGGTGATTGGAACTGCAGTTGCAATTTACATTTTGTCAGACGCTGCAATACCAATCTTCGCTGGAATTATAATAACGATAATCGATACACTTTTATTTCTTTTATTGAGCAATTACGGATTGAGAAAATTAGAGCTTCTATTCGGCATTTTGATCGCGATAATGATCCAATCGTTTGGCAGCGAATATGTCAAAATGAAACCTGACACGTCGCAAGTGCTTAAAGGCTTAGTGATACCTTGGTGTTTAAATTGTAGCAAAGGTGCTTTTAAACGTGCAGTTTTCATAGTTGGTTCAACGATTATGCCGCAAAATTTATACCTTCACTCGGCTCTAGTCACTTCTAGAAAAGTTGATCGAAGTAAGCCAGAGGAAATCAAAGACGCAAATCGATACGAACTCATCAACCTTATTACTGCATTCGTGGTTACATTTTTAATTAATGTCGGCATAACGTCTGTGTTTGCTGCCGAACTTCACGGGAAAACAAATTTAGATATTCACAATTTGTGCGCAGAAAGTAACTATACAAGAAGAGATGAATACGTATTTCAACAAAATAATAAAACTGTGGAAATCAACTTATACAATGCTGTAAGTTAAAAACTTTTCTGATTCATCTTTACTCGGTAGTTGAATTTTTTGAATTTAAGGGTGTTTTCCTGGCTTGCCGCTTTCCTGCAAAAATTGCTTGGCCAATGTACGCTTGGGCAATTGGATTATTTGCGTCTGGTTTGAGCTCAACAATGAGTGGAACCTACACTGGTCAGTTCGTTATGTTCGGCTTTCTAAAGATTAAAATGCTCAAATGGAAGCGCATCCTCTTAACTCGAAGTATAGCCATTGTGCCGACTTTGATTATCGCTTTCTTCACAAATATTAATAACTTATCACAATCGATTGATTTCATCAATGCGATTATGTCGCTGTTGTTACCATTCGCTCTGATTCCTCTTCTAACGCTGACTTCATCACAAGAAATAATGGGAGAGTTTAAAAATGGTTACATTACCATAATCATAACGAGTTTAATACTTTTGCTAACTATAGCATTAAACTCGTTCTTCATTCACGTTTTCTTCTTCAATTTTAACCCTCAATGGTATACAATCACATTGTCCGTCATTATGCTTCTCGTTTATATATCTCTTATCTTGTATTTGGTATGTTTTTATGATAATTTCCTCCTCTTGACTGAACAAATCTTTTGCAGATTTGGTGTTCGTTGCAAGTTTTAAACTTCAAAATAGTTAAAAGCTTTCCATTTGTAATAAAAAATCGAAAAGAAGCGCAGTCACAAGATTCTCAAAACCCAATTTAGAGAGTGCAGCTCATTACAAATTGGATTTCATTCATTAATCTCTATTCACTTGTATTAAAAATGAAATGAATAAAAATAATAACCAGCAAAAAAATTTTTCTTTCGTATTCTTTAAGAAGAGTATTCAATCTTTCTAATCAATGCTTTGTTAAAGTTTTGTGAGCGCTTGTATAAAGTAGGTCGCAATCCAGAATTCAAAAGCAATTTAACTTAACTCACAAACTCACTTTCCGTTTTTTATCATTTGAAATCACTTTAGATCAATTAAAGATTTAAATGATTATATGAAACAGTATAAGTAATCTAAAGCAAATGTCAACTTTCGGTTTTGACGCGCATTTCATTGACAAGCTTTATAGCAAGTTCATTAAACACTTGTCACTGAACAAGCGATTCTTTAAAGTTTAAACTAATTTTTTAACTTTTTTTCAATTATCAATTGACAATCACATTTGTTTCTGCCTTTTTTTGTTTAATTTTCAAACAAAATCGGTGCAAAACTGATTTAATTGCTTGTACTTTCTACTTTTTGATTTTATCAGTGTTTGAACAATTTTTTTAATCTACGAATTTCAATGCTAAATGAATTTTTTTATCAAACTTTATTAAATGATACTTCGTTTCAAATGTTATGTGCAATAAACTTTCACTCACACAAAGCAGCATTTCGTTTATTATTTTTTATAAAATTGAATGAAATGAAAAAAAGAATGAATTAAGCAAAAAAAAGTAGCCAAAAAAGAGTTGAGCAAAATCAAAAATCGAAAAAAGTTGCGTAGGACACGCAGTGTTCCCAAGTGGTCTCCCTCCTAAGTACTGACTGCGCCCGAAGCTGCTTAACTTCAGGGATCGGACGAGACCTGGTGTTTTCAGCTTGGTATGGCCCTACACGTTATAAAGCGGTTCAAATTTTGCTTTTATCGTTTGAATAATTCGAATGCACATCAATCTTTGCTATAAAAACTTTTTCATTGTAAAACGCCTCATCGCTTCATGTTTCAAAGGTTAATTTTTGCATTGATTAGCGATTGCTTTTCATTTATGTAAAAACGTGGTTTTAAAACAGCTGTCGACATTATGTTCTATAAATTTATTATAAACAATTTTCGTTGCTTTAACCTAAGAAATTCTGCCGTAAATAAAGTATTAAAATTAGTATAAAGTTTTTGCATTTCTTCTGCTTCATTTGATCATTTTGAAACTATATTCAGATTTTTCACAAACGAAAGTTTGACTGTCTCTTTATGGTACTAATAAAAACTTTTAAAAACTTTTTTAAAAACTTTTAGAAAAATGTGGTTATTTAAAATTGACGTATACTCGTTCTTTCTCGCTTAATTTTATTTTTGCAATCATGATATTAGTTAAATTTATACATTCACAAAAATCATTTCGAAAATCTTTAGATTTGAAATGATTATGTTGAGTGTAATAATAACTCCTGAAAATTAAAAATCGAGCTTCGTGCTTTTTTTAATTGTTACGACAATTAAAATAGTGATTTTATTTTACAATACTTTCACTTTAGAAATCAATCATACAAATATAATAATAATTAACATTCTATTTAAAATGAGCGACAAATAATTAATCACCGAGCGAGAGAAGAAGAAAGAAAGCGAGCGAAGTAAAGTTTCATCAAAATTTATTATTACGCTATATATTTATGTATATATATTTCCATTTGTTTCGCTTCAAATACTCAAATATAAAAATGGTCGTTTGCGTAAACCTCGTTCGCGTTTAAAACCATTTACTATTATAATTACAACAACAAAATGTTTAAAATGAATACAATTTCAACATCTGTACATGTATTTTTGCTTGTCAGAAAAAATTTTTTTTCAACCGTTATATTGATATTTATTTTAATTGCGCGAATCGCATTTCTTCTTTTCGATTTGCAAAACAAATTCGCGTACTTAATTACAAAAATCGCAATGTTTCCTCTTTCCAATGACTTCAACAATATTATGCTCTTTATACGTGTTTTCATCAATCACAGGATTTAAATTTTAAAAAAGAGAATAATTAAACAAAGAAACGAGAGTTTATATTAAAGAAAAGAAAAGTTAAAACAGCTTTGTTTTGCTTGCCTAGCGACCAAATGATATTGAAAAAGGTGATTTTTTTTCGATGAGTTCGTGCGATTAAATTGAATATGATGATAAAAATTAAAATAAAGGCACAGATTTCCCCACCCCTTTTCTCCCGAATATGAAAAGCCCTCGCACTCGAAATCTCACTCGAAATTCTTTCATCTAGTAGAAAAGTTAAAATACACTTCGTTTGGGCTGTCATCGAAATGAGTATGAAAATTGTCATTTAAAAACGATAAATTGGCATTTGAATGTGTCGAACATTTTGAAAACAACCATACAGCAAGAAGCAATTTGATAATGCAACTCTAGCGACGACACAAAATATTCGTGCATGAATTTTGAGACATTGCGTGTAAAAAGAACAAAGCAGAAACCCAAATGTTTCATGCTTAATTATATGATTGAGAAAACATTTAAACAAATAATTTTACTCGAATCATTTAAAGTTCAAAATGGTTCACCGACTCTATAGTTTAGCTCACACTATTTATAGAAGGAACAGCAGAATCCTCAACTTTGGAAGTTTTCGTCGTGGCAGCATTCACCATTTTGTTTGCTTCTTCTGGTTTACCATTCTCATTGTTTTTTTGAGTTTTTACGGCATCTGCATAACAAGAAACTCTCGTTGAAGATAATTTATCAGTAACTTCATCGGTTTCAGTATCCGCATCCGCACCGGCATCGTTTCCTGCATTCATTTCGCCGTCGCCAAAGTCAAAATCTACAGAACCAACCACTGTCTTCGGTGGTGCTCCGTCGTAGAAATACCCATAAGGCTGTCCAGGAACAAAATCTGGCACATCAGGATGCAAATCTGACAAGGTTTTAGGATTTATGGCAGACAAAGAATCATTTGAAGTCAAGGAGGCACCCGTTTCACTAGCACTTAGTTGGAACTTCATACCAAAAATAGGCCATTTAGCTGGCTCGTGTTTTGTTCTCACTTTCGTGTTGCATTCGCTTATTTCTAATTCATCCGAACTCTTTAAAGCATCAATCAATATCAATACATCTTGCGTCAACGCCTGTACTCGCTGAAATGAAGCAATTAAAGAAATAGGAAGATATCCTTCATTATCCATTTTCCGCCTTATAAAGAAATCACGTTGCAAATTTTCTTCGCTAAAATAATATTCGACTTGCAAACGAATTAAATTGCGCAAGGTTTCAGCATCATAAGTCGGAGTCGGTAAAGATGTGAAAGGAGCATAATATGGAGATATGAAAGCAGCAGGTACCGCTGTTGGAGTAACATATCCTGCTCCAGTTGAAGCATAAGAGTAGTTTGCAGAATAGTCCTCTTGAATTTCAACTTCGTGAGATCTGTCAGTTTCATAATTTCTTGAACGACCTCTGAATGATCGTCCATAGCTGTAACCTCTTCCCCGCGCTCCACGTCGACTTCCTCTATAACTTCGTTCAGGTGCTCCATTTTTAGTTTCCGACTCTTCAACACGATGCGAACCATTTTCGTGATTCGAGGCTTGCGAATTTTCTCTTCGTCGCGAGCGTTGTTTTCGTTGTCTTTCTTGCTGTTTGCTACTCTGAGGTTCAATTAGAAGAGGTCGCCAACGATTTTTCGATCCTTTCTTTTTGTTGTTTGGTATTGCGGACGTTTTATCGCCCCCAGTGGCTGTTTGTCGATCGCTCGCAGATGCTTCTGAAGAAGAGTTTGCTTCGTCTTTGTTTTCTTTAGAAGAATCTTCTTCTTCCTGATCTCCATTAGAGGCGAAACTCGACTTTGTCAAATCGTGCTTATCGAGAGATGAGACACTTTCTGCAACTTTGTCGTTTTCGCAGTTGCTTTTATTAGTGTCGTTATTGTTTACAACTTTTTGACAATCATTGGCCACTGTCGTTGCCGCGATTTCGCAAGTTGTATCCATGAGTTGGCCGAATTTCGAAGCCTTATTCCAACAAGATTTAGTTTCTTTACGCTCGCCGGAATCACTATTGTTGTCGCAAGTGTTGAACTCTTTAACCGTTTCACCCAAAGTCGGCCAATCTTCGGGTGAACTGATGCTGGATGTTGTCGCCTTTCCCGTCTATGTACAATAATCGCAATGTAATTCAGTAAATACGATGTGTTTATTCGTACGTAAAGGATTTTAAACGAAATTAAATGCAATTAAACTAACCTTGAACTTGGAGACGGGCGAAGATTTCCGATTTACACTTTTATCAATGTTCTCGTTTGCATTGCTGTCTTTTTCTGTTGAAAAAAAGTGAAAAGATAAATTAGTCGATCAGAGATAAAACGTTAACACAATTAGCGAACGGCGGGTGCACGTTCACGTAACGAAAACCATTGCAATATGTGTTCTCAACTGACGTGTACAGTGTACAGTACGGCGTTGTTTGAAATACGACACGTTTTTACACTTTCACTCAAACTTGAAAACTTAAGACGTTTGATTGATAATCAATGCTGAATTAACGTATTCAACAGTAGTCATTACATTGCTGTCTGTTGAGAATATAAATTGCACACTTAAAACAAAATGCATTGCATTTGTTACAATTCTCTCGCTTTTTTTGTACACGTTTACAGTAAAAGAAACAATGCAAAAAAAATGAACTCACCTTTTCGAATTTCCTTTTTATTCGTCTGTTTGGACATTAAAACAAACGTTGGTTTCGAAACGACGAGAAATTAGTAAAACAAAAAAGAAATCGACAACGCAAATTAAAGCGAAACAATGTTGGAAAAAAATTGTGAAAAGTGAGTAAAAGAGTAAAACGCTGTCGAATAACACGCGAGTCGCGATTTATTCGATTCTCGATTCGAGAAAAAGTCGAAAAGCAAAACGCTTACGGTAAACACACGAAAAAAGCGGCGTTCGTTTTTAATTTCGAAAACGAAACGATTTCTCTTTCTCACTTTTCACGTTTTCGGCGACATTTCCAACACACGCGGGGTT
This sequence comes from Dinothrombium tinctorium, assembly GCA_003675995.1. Classification (NCBI taxonomy): domain Eukaryota; kingdom Metazoa; phylum Arthropoda; class Arachnida; order Trombidiformes; family Trombidiidae; genus Dinothrombium; species Dinothrombium tinctorium. Next base: position 20,414 of record NCKU01000935.1, on the reverse strand, counting down.
CGCTCCTCATTGCGATCGCGCTCTCCACTTACCCTTTGCAATCGCCCCCTTCTCGTTAACTCGCGTTTTTTTATTTTTCACTTTCAATTTTATTTTCCAATTTTTTGGTGTTTTTATTTTCAAAAATTCATTGAAATTTATTTTTTATTAAAATCTAATTTTATTTAAAAATGAGAAAAAATGTATGTCGCATTTGTATTTTTTTTTCAGTCAAAATAGTGAATATCTAAATGGAAAATTTGAGCAATTTTTTTAGATACTTTGGGAGCTATAGAAAATGTTAGAAAAATAAATTTGGTGTCAAGCGAATTGCTTTCACACGGACATCATAGAATTTATTCGAGGCTAGCGAAACAGAGATGTAGAAATTCAAAAATTTGAAGCACGCCTTTAAAACAATTAAATTCATGCAATTTAGACTTGTTATCATTGTTTTCATTTTAAATAATTGAATGAATGTAAAGATTTTCTTGCTTAAAATATTAAAAGTGTTATAAGTGTGCTCATGAATTGAATACATTTAATTTTAATATGAAAAAATTATATAAAATAAATCTTAAAGTTAAAAATATTAAAATGCAAATAACAAATTGAATTAATGCTTACAAGAATGAAACCGCTTTTTGATTTTTAAATTTATTAAACATAAAAAGTAAATAAAAGAAAGAATTATTTGACTAAAATAGTCCACTCAATTGGTCCACTCGTTCGATTGGTCTATGTAAATCGACATGTATAAGAATGAAAAAACTGTGTAAGCATGAACGCTATTGAATTAAATAATAACGTAGATCAGCTAGTCACTCAAAAAATCGATAGTTAATTCAACTGTTGAATTTAAGTGAATAATCCAAATTAAAAAAAAACTTTTGAACTATCATAGGGAATGGAAATTCACTAATTGCTAATGACGCAAATTGCAGGAAAAATCAATGGTAACAATTTTTTATGAATTTCATTAATTACTCTAGACTAAAATAATGTTTGACTGTAATAATATTAATTAACTCTGTGCCTTATTCGATAAGTATAAAATTCTATTCGATTACAAAACATTTGAGCTTGATATACAAGTTTTCTAAAGATATCCGTAAATTAATTGCTGTTTTAACTATTCTCAAATAGCTATTTATATATTCATTTCCATATTTATGTGAAAAAAAAAACAGTTTCTCCTCCAAAATTAGTCAAACTGTCAGCAAGGACGTAAAAATATGGCAATCAAAAGTAAATTTATTTATGTTGCATTTGCGTAGCATTTTTTATTTATAATTTATGATATTTTAAAAGAAGAATCGATAGCTAAAATTGGCACAGTTTGCATACATCTTGAAGCCTTTGTTTTTAATCTTATTAATAATCTTTTAATCCGTGTATGAGGCTAAATTTTCAATCACTTTAGTTAAAGCTTTTGCCACGTTTTCATTTTTGAATAATTTTCATGCGATTAACGATTTTATATAATATCATTTAATGTCTATTCGATAGTAAAAACTTGTCATTAATTTTCACCTGCCGTGTAAAAATTACTCGCTAAATTCCTTTCTCGACATAAAATATTATTCAAAGTGTTTAAAATAAAAAATATTTATTCAAGAAAAAATTACAAACCCTATCAAATCTCGATGATATATCGAAAGTAAATTTTATCAAATATTTAATTTCGTTGAATGTGACGCTCAATCGAAATCGAATGCTTTCTCATTTGAAAATTGGCAGCTGAATATTGTAAAACAGTGTAAACCGCATTCAAAGTTAATTATATTTATTTGAATTTTTAGCTCATTATTCAAATGAGTATTTGTGATCCCAGTTAAAGATTACACAGGTTGAATTTTGAACGTAAGCATATTCACATTTGTAACACATTCAATAAATTCATTAACTTCTTACACAAACAAATAACAATTTTGGTAGTCATAAAGTCAATTGTTTAAGATAAAAGTGTGTTCAAAACAGTTTTACATCGCGCGTTGCTCTTATTGACTTCCTCAATTGAATGAAGATGCATCATGCAAGTGTGTTATTGTTAGATAAACCGTTTTATAATAAATTTATTCATATGCACCATATAATTTATATTTTATATCGTCATATCGATTAAAAATTCTCCATGTAGAAGAACGTACAGAGCAAAATACGAAACTTTACTTTAGACATATTGAATATACAGGCTGTTCAGAAAGTGAAAAATCACTTTTAAATAGAAATTTTCGCAAAATAGTTTAAATATAAATTAGTAATATTTTTGATGTCAAAATAATCGTCGTATATTAAAGAAAACCTTTTATATTGAACATTTTATTGAAAGATTTTGCATTTCGATGATAATTGAGAAAAAAATTGACAATTGAGTTCTTTAAAACACCAGCATAGCTCTATGGAAATGGAGAGTGACCTCCGATTTTCCTCAAATATCATCTAAATGCAAAATCTTTTCATAAAATGTTCAATATAAAAGTTTTTCATTGGTAAACGACGATTATTTTGACATCAAAAATATTAACATTTAAACTATTTTGCGAAATATTGCTATTTAAAAAAGTGATTTCTTACTTTCTGAACAGCCTTCATAATATCAAGATATTGATTGATACATTGACGTTTTATGTAAATGATATGCGTTCCAAAAAAAGGGAAAAAATTCTCATTGTTGTATTTCATATGTAAGTTAAACTAAAATCACTCAAATAAGCATTAATACGATAATTTTGAAAGTTGAGAATTGTGTCAAATTGAAAAAATAAGAAATTAGATTAGGAGTATATGAAATGTCTACAAAAATTTTCACTAGCTTGTGAATTTAACTTAAGAATAAATGAAAACAACCGCTAGTTGGCATGGAAATTCAGATCATAAAACCCACTGATTTATAACTCTCGTATCTCTATGTTATTTATCCCTAAAACTCTAACTATCTTTCTATTAGAGTGATTTTTAATTAATTCGCCTTAAAATTTAATTAAATTATAGCAAAATTTTATTAATAACACAAATATTGAATAATGACTATCATTTTGCTAAAAATAAATTTTAAGAAATATTTGCTTTTACGTTTACGATTGAATAAATTTATTATAAAAAGGTTTATCCAACGATAATGCACATGCAAGGTAAACCGTTTTATAACAAATTTATTCAATTATGAATATAGAATATAGACATATAAGAAAACATTATCATATTGTTAATATCAGAATACTCATTATTAGACGTCTGACTTTTAGGCTTTTTAATTTAAAAAATGCTTTAACCACTTACTTATAAGCAAAATTATACAATGAAAAATTGCAAAATTTACAGATTTTAAACTTTTAAATGAAAATTTTTGTAATTTTTCGAAGAAAACAAATGAAATTTTTACATTTCAAATACAATGAAAATTCTCTACAAAGGACACCAAATCTGACCGTTAAAAAGAGGTGACCGTTCTAGAGAGCGTATTTTTAATTGAGTTAATTTAGGAAAATATTTTATTTTTGCGTCCGTTAGTGGAGGTTTTACAGTATGTTTGTTTGTTGTTTTTGCAATCAAAAGCATAAAGAAAAGAAAGATATAAAATGAATAATATAAAATAAGTAATTATGAGATAATTCCCATAATAATAATGATGATCAAACGATTTTTAAAAATACTTTCGTGAACTCAATAATACGCTATCTTTCCCAGTTAAAACTTTAATTTTCAAGGGATAAGATAACTTATTCAATTCCTTTGAAATGGCTTGACATACTTGAATATTTGATTACTCGAGACGAAACTAAAATTTCAATTCCCCGAGCAAGAATAATTTTTGTGACAATTTTGTATTTTTAAAATTCTGCAAAAAAAATGTTCAACAATCTTCTTAAATATATAAGCGATTCAAATGAGCTAAAAGATTTTTACAAAAAAAACTTAACTTAATATTTAAATGTTTTTATCAAGATTACAAAATCGTTTTGTAAATCTTTGCAATTTGATTAAAAAAAAATTCAAATTCAATTCAAATATTAATATAATATCGCAACGAGTTTACATTTCGTTAAAAATCTTTTCGTTTTTCATAATTTAACAATTTCAAAATTTGATCACTTTGAAATATTAATTAATTTTTTAAAATAAACCAATTTTTACATTCATAGATTAGTATAAGCTTCAGAATATTTTAAAATTTTGTTTAATAACCTAATCGGAAAAACTGGCCTTTAAACCGAGAGATGCAAAAAAAAAAAAATGCAACTCGAAGTGAGTAGAAAATCTAAAATTCAATTTGAAAACAGTGTCAAAAAAAAATTAAACTGATTCAAAAATCAACTATTGTAACACTTTTCAACTTGTTTTATGAGATTTAATTGAAGAATAAAATTATGAATTATATGCAGGGTAATTAAGTTCTGTGCGTTAACCTAAAATAGCTTTCTATGTCATAAAATTTGTCAGATGTCTACTTTATGTAGTGTAGGTTAAATGAAATAATAGAATATTTTTGGCTTTGAAATACAGACAAAAGTAAATAAACATAATTACTGAAAAGGGCAATAACAAGAGACATTGGCTTGCGACAATTTGAAATTTTTACCAATTTGAACAACGCAATGCAACGGCTTCAGCTATATCATTCCAATTTAATCAACAAAATCGAGATGAGTGGTTATTGCGTTTGAATACAGTTTTTAATTTGATGATAAACAAAATAGAAGTGATTAAATTTTGTTTCAATTTCACAGTTTTCACAAGAGATTTATAAAAATTTGAAATAAAATAAAACATCTTCCTTCAAGTTTTTCTATGAAAAAAGTTTTTCATTTTCTTTATTTTTCACTTGATATGGTAAAAGTTAGTACAATGCAATTTTATGTGAATGTCTGTTTTATAAATAAATTTTGCAACCTGATTCTCTAAAATTTCTTATTTTTTGCGCTAATTAAAATTTTAATTTAAAATTTAAAAGATAATAAAATAAAAATTTTCTTCAAAATACAGGAAATTTGAATATTGTTATCTTGTGAAAAGCTTTTCTGGGAATGAAGTTGGTTTAAAAGCAGATTAATATATCAGAACTTGTTTTATAAAATAGATTTTGTTGCTTTTTGAAATAAAAAATTCAGTAAACACTTCAAACTGCAAAATATTGTTTGAAGATAAATTAAAAATATTTCCTCATCGAATTTCAAATTGAACTTGTTCATTTTCTTGGATTTTTTTTGTCTTGTTTTGTTAATATTGCTATTAACTTTTCAAACCTAAATCGGTTATCAGGACAACTTGCAAATTTCAGAAATTCTTTAAATTTAAAGAATATAAAAATTTGCAATAGCCATTTTCGAATAAAACTCCGATCAGATGAACAGGCCATTCTTATCAAGAAAAATCAGATTTTGAATGGCAGAGATAATCAATTAATTTGTCCGAAGCTACAGATTTGACTTTTTTTTGCGTGCTACGCGACGGTTTTCATTCATTCGCTTTAATTATCTCTTTACAATTTTTTAAATCATCGCTTCATCATTTGGGTCATCAAATAAAGAGAGCAATCAATATACGGTGAACTTCGCGTAAAACTAACTTCGCATTTGTTTTTAAAAACTTCTACACTCGTTTTTATAAAAATATGCAATAAAACTAACAACTCAAAAGGTCAAAGGGACTCTTGACGATCATACTTAGAACCATTTTCATTTTATAGGTCACTGAAGATCAGATGCATCGCGCGTTTTCTTCGCACAATTTTTCACGTTTTCAAGAGAAATTATTTCGCGATTTCAATATTCTTATTGATTTGCTTTCGAAATGTTTGTAGAGTAGTGCGATCAATACTTTTTACCGATTTTTGATAAAACAAAGATGTTAATATTTTAAAATTTTAAGTAGATTGCATTGTTCATCCGAGCAGTTGTTCTAATTAATATGGTAAAATTAAATTATTTTGATAAAAAATTATTTCATCGTTAACTTAAATTAGATAACAATTACTTTGACTGTGTTGATTTGTGAAAATTATGCTCAAATAATTTGAATAAACATAATACTCAAACAAAATGCAAATATTATGTATTCGCATCAAATCCTCAGTGTATGAGTCAGTCTAACCAATCGATATGATTGCAACTGTGCGCATACATTAAGCATGTTGTCAGACAAATGAAAAATTGGGGTAATGCCTCCATAATTGCTGCTCCATAACTGTTGTCAATAAATCGCCAAAGTGTTGCCCGGTTTCGAGCGAAAGGAGCGAAAGTTTTTAATTTCATTCTCGAAATTCGTGAAACATAAATATCAAATAAGAACATTCAATATAAATATTTGGTTTATAAATACGAGTGTGTAATCGAAGGTAAATGTAAATACTTATATATAATTAAAATATAATAAAACAATGCAGATAAGTCGGCACACAACTATATATCACCGACAAGTATTTCTTCGAGTAATGCGGTATCAGGATTGAAATTATTGAACAATTTCATGTCGAATATGCCTTTGGGTGCTATACGATGACACATTTTGTCGATTGCGATTACCGAAAGAACGGTTTGAATGTAGCCGTCAATGAGATCGTTTAAACCAATACCAAGCTGGTTGAAGTCGTCAACATCCATTATCATTAACCGCGACACTTCTGACTTCCACTTGCCATCGCATTTATATGACAGATTGGTTCCAAGCATTTCCCAGGATGTGCCTTCAAGAAAGTCAATTTCAATGCTAATTTTATGCAAATCACATTCAATCATTTCTTACCTGCATTACGAGTCGCCAGATTTTGCAATAGTGGATTACGTGCACGCCTGGCGTAGATCGCCACTGGTCGAAAGCCATCTTCAGCCGCGGTAATAATCATCCGCAAATCATAAACATGAATTTGATTTTTGTTGTTAGGAACCATTCCCACGTGATAAAATTTTCCAGAGAAGCCACTCAACTTGGTCCAGGCTCGATCTCCGACGAGCGATTGAATGATGAATTTGTCGTAATGATGTTCTCGCTCCATAAACTCACGAAGATCGGATTCTGAAATGATCGTATAAACCCCTTGTCCTGCATTTGAATAGGGCACTTTGATGACTGCCATGTTGCCCATTTCATGAAGAATTTTGGGTATTTCAACTTTAGCCACGTTGCATAATGTTTCTGGTACGCATATCTGGAGTTCGCTGCCAAATAACTCTCTATTGAAGAAATCATATGCATATGAGGCCATCATCTTGTTGCGACCACCACACAAACATGCGAGCACCTATAATATATATCTGTGTTACGCAAATGGCTATAGCTTTCGGGGTCTTACATTGTTGATAACCAAGGTTTTACTATGAATAGGGAATCGATTCCACGGTTTTTGCGTCAGATAACGAAAACAGGCTCGAATTGGATGCCAAACTCCGTTGTCGTCGCGAACGAAGAGCACACCATTATTCCAACGACAAGGGGGATCAGGTTCTTTATCATAGAATTCGACATACCAAACTCTTTCGTTCATTATTTTCGCAATAGTCATGGCATAACCAGTTGTTCCCATTGCATTTTTATCACAGACCACAGCCAATCCGCCCAATCCAGGATCAGCTTTCGCGTTAACCACACGCTTGAACGTCTCTTCGATGATCACGCCGTACGCACCAGTTTCGCTGACAGACTCATCATAGGTCATATATTTAGCACCCGACGGACATGAATTAGTCTCGACCACTATCATCTTCTGATGGCCCTCATCAGTTGATACTTTCATTAGGTCAGAACCTAGCAAAGCAGAAAGTTAATTTTGTTGCTGAGCAAATATTGTGCAATTGAATGTCGAAAAAGGATAAAGATACAAACCTGCCCAATGGAAATAAGAAGGTTGATAGTGAAGAATGTTTCGCAGCACGTCGACATTCGTTTTTGGATGCAATTGCCGATAGCGTGCGATAATTTGCTCGTTGTTGAGACCGAAGAATGTTGCTACAGACGGATGCGTTTTTGCACCCAACACTCGCTTATCGAATATCTCCTCTTTGTTGAAATCGTCGCTTTCGATGCATCTAATTCTACTTTTTTTCGCCACTTTACTGTCGTTTATAATTTTATTGCTGCTTCGCGGGAATCCATTCAACACGTGTGCCGAATGTTGAACAATGTTCGACATCGGATATTCCATTTCTAGCGTCGAGCGGTCACTTCTTTTTCCTCTGTGTGTATAGTTACGAACAAATCATTACCAATTTACAAAACAAAACAAATTCAATTCGATTATTATATTTCCTTCGACAATTTGCAAAGCAATGAACTCAGTGTTCACTGATCTTTAGAGTTACAACACGGCGACTGACACTGCTTCGAAGCGAGCGATCAATCAATTGATGGTTGCAAAAGAACGGCATACAATCATTGAACGCATGCAACACAAAAATCGATCTCTCCTCTCATTCTTCGCCGAGCAATGCGAATGTGTGCGGATTTTTGCTAAAGTGTGTTCGCTGCCATTCCATCGTTTGCAAATCACATCGAGCAGCATTTGAAAATCTCACTTCAAATAAGTGTGCGAATTTTCAACGGTGCGATCGATGTGTGCGAATCGTGTGCGATCGCTTCTCTTTCGACGCGAACAGCGAGACAACAATCGAGCGATGGTTAAGTTTGAGGAAAAAGTTTTGCAAACAACTTTCTTACCTTTTTCTTCGCAGACTGAAGCTGAACGAAGGCGAGAGTAGAGCGGATGAAACGCCCGGTTGCGAAAGATGCGAGTGACCGGCAATCAGACGATGAATGGATGCTTTGCGAGAATTTCGCTTCGCAGACGGCCAGTGAAGAGGTTTTCGGGCGATGCTGTGTCAGATGCGAATGCGACGGTTTGAACGGCTCCGAACACAAGTGAACACTGTTTTCGTGAATGAATAGGTTAAGAAACTTCTTCGTGTTCAGGTTTTACAAGAAAGCAGTTTCGAGCGGCGAAAAGTGGTTTCGTTTACGAATCATTAATCACTTGTTGTAAATAGTCGAAACGAATTGAAAACCGAACTCAGCGGTAAACTCAATGGTGCCTGAGATGTACAGGCAGTTCAATAAAAAAAAGATGACCGCGTTTAGTCGGCATTCGATCTTCTCGCTCGAAATGATACTAACTAAAGACGCGCACGGTACCGGCACACAAACGGCACTTCCCACTTCTTCGTTCCCACTTACGTGAATGGCACGGCGAGAGGACGGGGCCGATATTGTCGTAAAGGCTTTTCGGCGGGAATCGTGTGGGAACCAATGCAATGTATTTTCGGACGGTTTGTACTTGTGCTCTGCACTGTGATTCTGCAATTCAAGTGATCATCTACTGCCAACGGCGCAGCAAATACCACACATTTAGCGAAATACCAATCGTTCTCGCTTTATTTGTACTGTTTCGATATCAAACGAATATCTTATTTAGTTCGTTAAATCTACAGTAAAAACCGTTGTTTACTCTCTACAATTTATCACAAATAACTTGATTTCGTTAAAATCAAGAGATTAAATGCAATCGCAGAAGTTGCTCGCAGTTGCAAAAGTGAGCATTTTTGCTTGAGTTTCGTTGCAGCAGACTTGAGCCTTTATAGCAATTTTCGCAACACTTTTTCAATGATAACGCAGAGAAATATTTGTGTTTGAAAAGCGAAACTTTTGTTTTCGTTTAGAAAAAGATTCCACGTTTCGATTTGAATGGAACAATGTATCGTCTATTGATTTGAAATAAACATAAAACGCGTAAACCCTAAAAATGGACAAAGTAAATGAGGCATTGAGGAATATAAAGTTCAAACTTATTTCAGAATTAAGCCGCATAACTTCTTAAATTTTTATTTTTAATTCGAATGCAAATTTCAAGAATTTAGATTAAAATTAGTTTTTTCTACTTTTTTTTTCAATTCAAAATTATTGCAAAAAACGAAATGCAAAAGAAAAAGCAAATCGTCGACACGATGAATGAATCGCGCGTATCGTGCGTTTATTCGCTTCGTACGCGTTCAAAAGCATGCGAACACAGAGAGAAAGATGATTTAATGACAATGTCTTTAATGTAGGTTGTAGTCAGTCGATAGAAGTTTCACACAAACAAACAAACATAAGCGCTCAAACGCACACGATTAGTGCCCGTCGGCCACTAATTACTCTATTGGTCTCTTTTGAAACAGATCATTTTTTTTCTAACTGCAGCCCGAAGCGTTTTAAATTTTCTTTTCTTATTTCTTTTCGTTCAGAAAAGTTAAAATTTTGTTCAAAAAATTTTTTTCGCGAAAACAACGAGATGAAGAAGAAAATTTTTACAGAAGAAAAATAAAATAAAATAAAGTGAAAAGAAAGCAAATTTATCGCATTTGAGAACATTCTTGCTGAAGAAGGTGTTGCTTTGCGTTTGTATTGCGAGAAACAAAACTTTGGTTTGAAGAAAATCACAATTTGCACACGCAGATCATTGCTAATGTGATACGCAGCGTGTTAAGTATCAAGTTCGCAGTATTATTGCAAAAGGTGAATGAATTCATTTTCTTTTTCTTTTTTTGCTTCTTTCTCACTGTTCGCCATCTAAAAAAAAATGGTTATTGCAATCGATTACAAGAAATGAATTATTTTGAAAATAATGTTTTTGATTAGCGAAACAAACTCGCTTTATTATTAGTTTCGCTTTGCTTCTAATGACGAGTGCTTCTCGAAATTGAGTCAAAATATTCAAACACACACTGTCATTAAAATGAGACTAAACAATTTTTTCTTTCTTTCTTTTTCTCGACCTCTCCATAGAAAAAAGTTCTGAAGATTAGATCGAGTGAAACTTGTTTCTACGAATTGTTATGCTTGTTAGTTCGATCACGCGTTTAAAATACATTTAATTATATCACCGTAATTATGGTTTCCTTTTTCTGCGCTTGTAACTTCATTTCATTCACTTCATTTCATTCATTCGTTTCTACTTTTTAGATAATTTAACGACGCTATCGTCGGTGAGAAGCAGCAGCCTTCGCGAATTTGAGTTTTTTCATTGTCTTTCGGATGGCTCCACGTTTCAAAGTTGAACATTCCGAAAATTACAATTTCAAACTAAATAGCGCTGCTCTTTCGGCCCCAAGTATTCAGTTCAAGGACTGAAATTTCTCTCGTTATTTCGTAAATAAAAAAACATGGTCATTGATCTGAAACTGTGCGCGGTGAGCCTTTTTTTATCGCGAAAGCAGCAGCCGTAAATAAGCACGTCGACAGTGGTCGAATCGGGCTGAGAAGAAGCGAGTAAACATAATTACGAAATTTTGGCTTGTAAACAACCGCTCTTTACAACCCTGCCGACAATAGAAACTTGAGAGAATTTTGTCTTCTCAAGCAAAAAAAGGAGACGAAAAAGTGCCGCTCGCGAACGTTTACTTTCGTTGCTCATTTCTATCAATTTCTTCATTAATTTCTTCCTTTTAAAAAATAATTGAAAATAGGACTTAACCTAAATGTGGCAGTTTAAGATCGGTAACTGAAATCAAAGTACATGCTTAAATACGTTTTTTAAAACACCATTACCAGTAAAATTAACTTCTTAAATCGTCCTTTCTAGAATCGTGACGAAGAATAAAAAACATAAATTTTCTTTTTTAATTTTTAAAATTCAGTGATAAACTTTTTTTTCGAAAAAGGTTAACACTCAATACTTCCTAAGCTTTTGCTAATCTTCAACTTATCTTAAAAACAAGCTTAAACTAAAATTAATTTATTTTTAAAAGTCGCCAGTAACACATTGATTAACCTGTTAATTTCAGCTAAAACTTGTCATTTTATCTTAATCACTTTGCTTCAGTTATTTTTGTAATTTTGTTTTTGTAAGTATTCAACTTAAGGTGAACATCAATTAAATTTAAAGAGAGAGAGAGAGAGAACGGCAAAGCTGGTTTTCATCATTTGTCTTTATACTGTGCGACATAACGACTTAATCGACAACAAGAAGCTCTTTCCAAAGCGATTCATAAAATTGAAAAAGAAAAAAATTTTTCGCATTCAAACGGTGAGAAGCTTCTTTGCGATGATCAAACTTCAGCAAAAGAAGTAAGACAAGAAAAACTTTTTTTTTCCTAAAGCAACGAGTGAAAACAAAACTAAAATTATCTTGTTTTTTCGATAGAAATTTTTACCGACTTATTTACTGTTCATTATCATTATCAGTGAAAATTAATCGCTGATTCTGCATCTCTTGCATCGTTTTATCGTTCATTGTGAATCACTTCATAAGATAAATCATGTATTTTCATAGAAATCGTATGATACGATGAAACGATATTTTTTACAATGATAACTAAAAATTTTTTTTACATTCTGAACAAATGAAAATAAAAACATTTTTATATATTTACGAAAACAAGCTCTTCAAGCTCTTTATGGAAGCGATGAATTGATTCAGATAGAAAATACAAACAATGATTGCAAATGTTCAAGAGTTTCGTTTCTTGTTTTGGCAAGAAAATGAAAAAACAAAATACGGAAAATAAATAAATTCAATTCTACAGATAAGCGAAATAAAACGAAACCGCAGCAATCAGCAATCGATAATAGATTAGATTTCGCATTGCAAAGAATTTTTTGTTTTTAATTCATACTTTAATCACATCATTATATCTGGGGTGAATATAAAATTAAACTCTTAAATACTTATTTAACTTGTTTCATTTCAAATTTCATCGAATATTTCACCATCAACTCGAATGGTATACACTTTCGGAAATAATAACATTCTTATCCGAATATTTGCATCAATTTATTTTGTCGCTTGACTCGATAATATTCAATCTTTAACATAACAATATTCAATTTGCCATTAAAGTTGAATTGTTTTTTATGATTATGATCTTTAAGTATCGATATAACACTAATTCTAGATTTTACAAAATTAATGGAGAAACTTTATAATTTCCTATAGTTTGAGAGAGTGAGAGAATAACGTTTCGGACAATACGCCGGTAGGAAAAAGGTTCTAAGCCAAGAGAAATTTTGTGCCGTTTTGTTCACGCGCTAACATTTGTATATCTTGAAAGAAAAATTTCTGAAACTTTATAATTCGAGAAATTTCTACATTTTGCCTGAGTGTTTAGAGGTGTGCATATTAACGGAACGGTAATAAAATTCCATTTTTCTATTACTACAAATGTTAATCGTATGGAATGTAACAATAGTAGCTGGGAAAGGTATAGAATGCTAGGAGTGGGAATGAATCGGATTAATGTACGTAAGCGATAAAGTAAACGAAACATTTATTCAAAATTTAATTTAAAATAAATTATTTTATTATTAAATCTTATAATTTGCGATAATGAAACAAATTTGTTCAAGCGATAGATCTAATGAAGAGCGAAAGTGTGTGTGTTTTTAAGAAGTTGAAGTTGGAACGTAGTGTTAAGAGATGTTAAAGAAGGACGAGGGAATGATTAGAAATAGGAGGACGTTTTGAAAAATTATGTAATCATGGTATTGGTTTAGGAATGAAATTCGTGGTAATCGTCTGCCCACTTCTAGTTATAATGGCTTTCAGAATTCAATGGATAACAGGTTTAACTCGTAGAACGAGTTTTATGGACTTCGGGACATGACTGGACGGAAAGCAGAGTTTAACCAGAAGCGGGCAAGCTTGGGATTTATATTTTCATCCCGTTTCCACCTAAGCAGACTTTATACGCAAGAAGTTTGAATATTGCTTACTTGCCTATAGTATTTTGTATTTCGCTCACTTAGAGCAATGTGTTTGGACTTTAAAATTGTGCATCAAAACACTTTGCAACTGCAAATTTGCTTCTTTAATTTACCACGCGTTCATTTTAAGCGTTGAAACAAAACGCAAACCACCTGCTATTTTGCAACTACTAACGCACATGACAATAATTTTTTAGTGTTGACATCATTCTTCTCTTGATTACCACTCCGAATCGAAAATGTCACCATGGGGCTAAAATTTGAATATGTTTTGCCGTCCTTTCCATCTTGACGGGCTTCAAATGTCGAACTATTCGGTAAAGACATTGACAGTCCAGAATTCCGAGTCTGATGTAAATAATAAAGTCTAATTACAAAAAGTCGACTGCACATTAATTGAATCGAAATTTCAGTGAAGCTAAGGTCGGGCGGCAAAATGTTTTAGAGCATTTATTGAAAAAAGTTTACGTTTGATTTATTATAAACTTTTCGAAAAAGTAAGTAACCAAATAAAAATTTTAAAGAATGGTTCACAATTGAATTATCAAAAGGATTACTCAATGGTTCTGCAGTAGATTGGAAGGTTTTTCGAGATTGCAATTCTTACGCGTTAGAGTATTGATTGCCTTTCTTAATCTTTTCTTAATACGAGGATATAATTTTATCATTTAACTTTTTCATATTATATAAAATAAGAGAAAGCTCAAAATAAAAATTTCTAACATTTATTCTTTATAGATAAGAGTGTGAAATTGCAAATAGTTTCAAATGCGACGACCCTTTTAGATGAAGAATGCAATAAAAAAGCGAATTTGAGTTATTATATTGAAATCAATTTAAGCGAATATTGTTTGATTCACTTTCACCGCTTCTTGACTCAATAATGAGAGCAATTGCGAAATCTTCAAAACAAATGAGTTCTACATTTCTCTTGACTTCAAGATTTACCGGCTTATTTTTATTCACTTTTACTTAAATTGCTTATAAAAGCGAGAACGTTTTAGGACCGAAAGAGTGGCGAACATATTTATTTTAAGAGGAATTATTGTCATTCTTCGTTTCTTTGTTTTTCTTCATTTATCCCTTGCTTACGCATCATTGATCATTGATAGCACACCTGTTTTTGTCACATTTTTCGCGTGTTTATTTCTCGACGAATCCTGTGAAATACTCGATATGGTAGTCACATTGCTTTCTTTCATTGGAATTCTAATTATCACAAAATTACCTCGGCTAGTTGAGCAATTGATTAATCTCTTATCTGTTGTTGATCTGTGTTTATCTCTTGGCTCACAACTTATTTTCGTTTCAATTTTTGTTATTGTACTTAAAAAATGGATTCGAAAAAGATCGAAAAGTTATTATGTAATTCTACTTGTAATCTACAGGAAAATTTTATAAAAGAGTCTAATTGTGCTCTAAAAAACTCAAGAAGAAAATGTTTTTAAAAGTAAAAAGTAAAAGTAAAATTAACATCGCAAAATTTTAATTACTTAAATTTTTATTTGAAAATATAATTGACACGTGCACCAGTTGCATGCTGTCAGTATCAGCGCATTTCAGATCTCACCATTTTTTGGCTTTTTCTTATCACATTTCAAAGCGATTGCAAACTGTTGAATAGCAATGCAACAAAAAGCTCATTTTGTTGATGAAACATTCATAATTCACTTGGGATAAATTGAGAGACCAGCGCTTAGCTAGTATCTCTCTATCAATTACAGCTGGTACAAACATTTTTAAATTAATTCTAAAATAATATTGGAAAGAGTACTGAAATGCAGAAGTTAGAGAAGTTTGTCACTAAATTACAGTACGGAATAAATGATCCTAAAAAATGAGACGAGCGATTTGCGATAGATTTTTCTTGCTTCAGTTACCGTGTACGGTTCCAGAAAAATCGGTACCGCGACTAAACACTCTAAAAAATGCAAGAGAGTGCATTTATTTTTGAGAAAAAAATAACAAATTCAAAACATTATATACGCTAACGTCTTTATAATAGAATTTAAAAATGAATGAATGAATTTCAAAAATTGAGTTCAATAAAAAACAAAAGCGACGAGCGTTTCATTGAACCAAATCTGATTTCAGATCACTTCGCAAATTTGACCTCCGAGCAAAGCGTAATTGAGCAAAAGTCCCGTGCAAAAGTTTGAAAATTGTGCGATTTTTGCTGTTTTCGAAAGTGAAAACTGAACGAAAAGAAGAGAAAAGAATGCGAAAAGCGACGCTTTCACTGCTGAGCGATGATAAATTGAAACGCTTAAAGCGCGAAGAGACGAGCGACGAGTTGTTTCTCAGCGAAAGAAGCTGTCAAAAATGGTTCACGAATGAAAGCGAGCATCGATCAGTATTCGTGGTCGCAATCAGTGATCACCACGATTTCGACCGCTTTCGCATTCAATTGCCGTCGCTGTTTGTTGTCACTGTTTGCGATGAATTAAATGAAAGCGAACACCACAATCGAGGCTCGAAAATTGTGCTTTACGCGAGCTCCAATTTTATCGCCAAACATTGCGCTCGTAAACCATTCATCGATGTGTTCGTAAAACGAATTGATTACTGTGTTCCTTTCGATAAACTTGTGATTGGAGTGAAAGACAATCATTTATTTCATACACTTACACAAGACGAACATTGGGAAAATACTTTTCGTTCAAAAATTTGTAAAACCGAATTCATTCCTTTGTGTCGAATCGGTGAGAACTTTTTTGGAAACGAACAGCTCGAAGTGATCGATTGTGAGCCTATAATTCAAGGAGTTGTTTCAATAAATACGAAGTTTATTTTTGTGCAAATTCAAAATAAAAAGCAAACCAGAAATCAAGAATCGCCTTTTTTAAAATTATCATCCGCGAGCTCCTTTTTTGCTCAGTCAAATCAAGTCGCTTTTCATATAATTCTTTTGAACAAATCGGAAACTATCAAAAACTGTGATACCGAAAATGGAACTGTATTTTTATCTCAAAGCTCTCTATTGAAATTAGGTCTCAATAAAGACGATTGGGTAAAAATCTGGCTGAAAGGAAATGAACAACATTGGCGTTGGGCAAAAGTAATGCCTTACTCCTCTGAAAATGAAAAATTTGCTTATGTTTGTCCTCTTCTGTGGTTCAATTTAAGTCATAGGTTACAAAATGCTCCTACAAAGTTAATTCAACCTGAAGCCATGTTAATTGTAAGAAAAAAGGTACCGCAAAAAATAATGTTTTTCTTTAGGTTTCGAGTGAGAAAAGTAAAGATATTCCTACATTCGCAAAAGGAGTTCATATTTCATTAATTCAGTCTCCTGATTATACTGGTGATATAGATTTTTCACTCATATTAAAAACTTATTTTGGGCAGCCAAGGATCGTAATGAAAGGAGATGTAATTGCAATTCATTCAAAATTTGATCTTCTTTTCTACAACAAAGCGAAAGAAGAAATTCGTGATACTTGGCCTTTAATTTTTTTCAAAGTATCTCGCATTGAAGGCGATGGTTGTTTATTAGATACAGAGAATTCTAAACTTTACCAAACGGGAACCACAAAATACTTTGTTCCTCTGTCAATGTATAATTATTATTTCGAAAACGAAGCCAGCATTGATTTCTTGCATCGCCACATCGAGAGATTATCTAATCTTGTAACTCCTTATTTAAGTTTACTGAAAAAAGTTGTTACATTATTGCTCTCAGGTCCACAGGGTTCGGGTAAAACTTATATTGTTAAATCATTGTGTAAATTGTGGAATTTACATCTATATGAAGTTGATTGCAATAGTATTCTATGTGACACTCCATCAGCAACCGAAGCTAAACTCAAAGTCGTTTTTGATAAGATTACACGTTACGCTCCTTGCATTGTACTTTTCTCATATTTCGAACTGATGTGTCGGGAAAGTAATGGCAACGACCCACGAGTGTTCGAGTGCTTTCGCAAATGTCTACAGGAAACATGTGATGAATTGCCAATAATCATAATTATTGAAACAGCTGACCCTGATATCATTCTTAATTCAGAATTTGGTATATTATTTACACATCATTTCTCAATTGATTATTTGAATGAAATCGAACGACTAGAAATCTTGCAGCTATTATTAGGACAACGAATTTTAAGTGGTTGTTTAGACATTTTTGATTTGGTGAAAAGAACATCAGGATTTGTTTTTGACGATTTGAATATACTTGTAAAGAAAGCCATAAATGCCTCTTATCGTAGAATTTCATCACAAACTCAAGCGCAACTCAATGAATTAGATGTTGCTTTAAGCGGTGTTGTAATTACCAAAGATGATTTTTCCGTAGCATTGGCAGACTTACATAAAGCTTACAACCAGGCCATCGGTGCACCAACTGTGCCTAAAGTCGAATGGGAAGATATCGGAGGTCTAAATGAAGTGAAAAAAGAGATTTTGGAAACAATTACATTTCCATTGGAACATAAAGAACTAATGGAAACTGGCTTGAAAAGATCTGGAATTTTATTATATGGTCCTCCAGGCACAGGCAAAACGTTGTTAGCCAAAGCTGTGGCCTCTCAATGCGAGCTTAACTTTTTAAGTGTAAAAGGCCCTGAAATCATTAACATGTATGTTGGACAGAGCGAAGAGAATGTTAGGACAATATTTAAAAAAGCTCGAAATGCATCACCCTGTGTTGTCTTTTTTGACGAATTAGATTCAATAGCGCCCAATAGAGGCAAGAGTGGTGATTCTGGAGGAGTAATGGATCGTGTTGTCTCTCAATTGCTTGCAGAAATAGATGGCATAAACAAGAACAATCAAGTCTTCATTATAGGTGCCACAAATAGACCAGATTTACTCGATCCTGCTTTGTTGAGGCCAGGGAGGTTTGATAGACTTGTTTATGTTGGAGTAGCGGAGGACGTTGATTCTAGATTAAAAATTTTACAAGCATTAACAAGAAATTTCCAACTACATGAAGATTGTGATTTAAGCTTGATCGAAGAAAAGTGTCCTCAATTACTTACAGGTGCCGACTTCTACAGCCTTTGTTCCTCTGCTATGATCTCAGCGATCGAGCGAAGTGTATTACAATTGGAAAAGGGGAAAGCAGATGAAGAAAGCACCGAAATTGAAGTGCGTTATGAAGATTTCGTAAACTCAATAAGTTCGTTAAAACCCTCCATTTCCGAAAAAGAAATGAAAAAATATAAAAACATAAAAGAAAGTTTGAATTCTACTCAACTTAAGTGAATTTTTTGTAGATAGATAAAATTCTATTCTATTCCCTTTCAATATTTAGAATTCATTCATATATATTCTTATTTTTTTAAACTTTGTTCTGCTTACTTTTGATCATATTTGAGTCTGATGATTTACTGAATTGTACAAATCTAATTTCGAGGAAATTAACGCGCAAAACTAATATTTTTGAAATGACGTTATTTCCAAGTCAAATATATTCAGGACGATAAATTTGTAGTTTATATCAAAGCAAATTAACCAGCATCTCATTATAATATTAATATTCGACACAACAGAAAAAGTTATCAACTTTGAAACAAATACTAAAAAAAGCTTTTTTGTCTAATCCACCAAATAATCAACTGAGATTTGAAGTATATAAGTTCTGTCACAGAGAGTTTTTAAGGACTAAAATATCATGTCGCGAGTCGAGGGTCGGCAATATCATTGCTTATTTTGGTTACCATCGAGTGTGGTTTCGGCAAGAGGCCAATAAACTAATTTGTTTTAAATTGCTTTTTAATAAAAGCGTCACACGCGCAGAAACATAATACGTAGCCAAATAAAGCGCAAAAAATCAAACTTTATTTTCATTAATTTACGTTCACTCGAAGCCGTTTTGTTAGCTGTAAATTGTGTTTAAAAAAAAAATCATCGCAAGCAAGACATCAGAACCGAACGAGTCTTCACAAATATCAGACATGTGCTTGATCTTCTAGATTTCATCATGCACACTTGCGACGAAATGCATTTAGTTAAAAAAGTACTCGTGGACGGAATCGAACTCACGATAGCTGAGCGTCTAAAACGCAACGCTTTTACCCCTACGCCACCGAAAATAATCTTCATTCATCTTGTTGGCAAAGTTTTATATGAAAATACTTTTTAAGCGAAAAAAAGTGAAAAAGAATTTCGTTTTAAATAAATTTAAAAACGAACGTAATTTTGCACGTAAATCATTATAAATAAAATTACGCGTTCAGAACAATTTGTTCAGTCACTGACATGAGATCAGACATATGCTTGTATACGTTCATCATTTTGAGCGAATATCAATGGTAAAACTGGAAGAATGATTTTTAGCTCCACGCGGGAACTGAACCTGCGATGGTCGGGTGATTGATGATCGTACCTCGCCGCCATACGCATTCTCCACTCGCGAAACGCTACTAAACATCGCTTGATTCGTAAACCATTGATTGCATTAATTTAAAAAATTTTAATTAAACGCGATTAAAATTAAGAAAAGAGAAAACATGTAAATTAAACTTGAGCAAAAGTGACGATTAGACGGAACTCGAAGCGAAAATTTAGCGAAATACAAGCGAACAATGGTGGAGTGCGTTGTTTTGCACAACTCGATCGATTGAAGCGAATGAAAGCAAAAAATAAGCGCCGCAAATGAATGAAACGAGGGAAAAGTAAATTCTGCCGCCTTCTCGAAGAAATGTTTGCGTTCGTTGCATTAAAAATGCGAACACAGAAAATCGTCGAATGAGAAGTGGTGATCGCGGAAAATGCGAGTGGAAAACAAATGGCAAATAGCAATTAAATGCGAAACAAAAAAGCAA
>NCKU01000934.1:0-31270 GCA_003675995.1 Dinothrombium tinctorium | reverse complement strand
TGTACTTGAGCGATCATCTGACTCGCACAAGCATTTGTTGTATTTAGCCGTAAACAATGCAAGCCGGAATAACAATGCTGTTCTCACGTGTCCGCCGAGATTGAAGGTGGCTCGTTTTTTTTGACGTGCAGTGTACATTTTTGCTGTAGTGCACACAAAGCGAAACAAAGTTTATACATTATGCTACGTCAAAAATGTTTAATTTTTCAATAACGTTGAAAATAGAAACTTACCTTGGTTGTATCTGGATTTAACGCATTCAACACCAATTGAAAAACGAAACATAGAATTGCGAATCAAATCACAGCAATCAAAATCGATTCAAATAAAAAATAATTTTTCAAAGTCGAATTTTTTGTTTTCAATATCTTTTTAGTTATTTCATCGCAAAAGTTTCCCCAGTTTCCTCAAAGTATTAGAGATAAACGCGATAAGCGAATTCAATTCATCGCACTCCATGACAATAGCGAATGTCAGAACAAAAAGTATTGATAAGTTAAATTTAATCACAATTTAATGTTGATTTTCAAAGCGCTTATCCTACAATATTTTTCATGCTTATTTAAAATTTAGAGCATATCAATTATTTTAAAATTTGTCAATGAACAAACGTAAAAATGTGAAAATTTTTGCTTTTAACTCTACCGTAGAGGAAAACAATGAAATGTAAAAAATTATTTTTATTTTTATTTGTAAATGAATGAACAAAATCTGTTTACGCTGGTAAACTTGAAAATTTGCGCTATGTGTTAAAAAATATAAGTTAAATGCTTTTTACTTCAAGCAACTCTTTAACAATTTTTAGTCATTTTCATCTTGAACTGAAACCGAAAAACAATATTAAGTTAGCAGTGGTTGTCAGAATTTGCTAACAGATGCTGACACATGCGCCAGCAATGATTTAAATTTCGAAAAGCGAAGATATTCAATGATTTTAGCAAATAAATGCAATACAGTAACGAAATCAATAAACATATACAATCATTGACAGAATATTTTGCGATCTCATTAAATTTATCGGTTTTTTATGAATAAGATAGCATTCTGTCATTGCTGTACAAACAGAGGTCGAAGAGTAGCACATTTGGGATTGATTATAACTCAAACCATCGAAAAGTGACCAGAGTAATAAGAGCACACCAAATAACAAACTCTAATGAAACTTCAATAAACTGAAATAATACAAATTGATGCCATTTTTTCAAAAAATTTTGATTGCTGCTCGATTTATATTTTTGAATAAAAGTCACTTCTTTAGCACCAAAAAATTAAGCTTAGGAGCTATAATTTCGAACAGATTTGCTTTTTAGTGTGCATTTATATAAATTTGCGCATCCAAACACAAATAGTAATTAAAACAGTTGCAATTTAAAGTTAGTGACTTTTTAAAATTAAATCCGTCGATTTTTTGACATTAATTTCTGAAAAAATAAAAACTGAATAATGCATGAAGACGTGATAAGCAAACAGTCCCTTTCGAACGAAACGCGACCTTTGCATCACTTTTGAGAAGCGAAAAGTGAGCGAAACGCGGAAAAAGCCCGGAAATGGCAAAAGGATTCGGACATTTGGCTTACATTCGAAACGTTGTATACGTCCGCATCTCGCCGTACGAACAGAAGGCGTTCGCTAACTTTTGGCAGAACAGTATTCGAGGAGTGAAACGCGACTTCTTGGCTTGGGGTCCTTATATCATACCGCGTATGTATCGCTTTCGCTTTCACCGCTTTCTTCAAAATTAACCTGTGTTCGCATTTTTTTCCAGCATTTTTGGGCGCTTATTTACTCACGCAATGGGCGAACGCGACGTACGAGCAGAGTTTGCGAAAGAAACCGGAGGACTATGCGAACGACACGTAAATGTTGTGTGAACATTAAATGCATTGTTCGTGTTTTCGAGAAGTAGCTTTTAAACAGTAGAAATGAATAAAATATCACAGTTATCGTTTTAATTTGGCTGTCACTTTGATTGAATGTGTATTTGATAAAAGCGAACAAATAAAAAACAGTGGAGAAAGAGAGTGAGAGATGTATTCGCATGTAGGGTGGTCTTTGGCGAGATTGAGTCCGTTTTTAAGAAGCGAATTGTAATAAGAAAGCAATAAGGGTGGTCCTCATTTTTAAAAAATTTTAAAATCATGTTTATCAACATTTGCACGTAGCACAGCGAAAAGGCAACGCGTAAAAGATGGGCAGCGAATTGCTGGCAACGATCGAAGCGAGAGCGAGAATGAGGCGAGCGATCGGCGTTTGGCGATTGCCATTCGCGGTCGGATCTGCTCTTCGCACCGAACTCGTCGTGTAAATTAAAGAGACAAAACGAACAGCGAACAAGACGCGTGCGCCTAATCCTATCGTCAATTTTTGGTATCATTGGTTATTTGCGTACACCGTATTCACTGTATTCAGCGACGGGCACTAAGCGAGTGAAGGGGGCGCGGAGCAGTTTTTATAGTGTGTTTCGCTGTGCTCTCTGTTCGCAACTAAACCGAAGACCAAACAGTTCACGCAGTTTCGCAGTTTGCCAAAGTGTGTGACTGTAGATTGAGAGAGCGACTTCACGTTGAACACGCTTCTTTGCTGCTATTTTCTTTACTCAGTTCTAATATCGCTCTGTAAACAAACGCTTCTTCTCCGGACAATTTGCCTCTTTGTGCTACTCGTGTTGCTCTTTTCGATTCTTTCCTGTGTTTAAAGTAAAACCCGACGGCAAATAAATGACCAAAATTACATCATTCTAAACTGGTCCCGGTTTTATTCTCCAACTTTTCACTTTTTTAAAATGTTCCAAAAAGTCTTCTAAACTTGTAATACTGAATGCAAAGTGACATTTATTCCATTTTGCACTTTCTTCGAGAATCATTTTGGTGATTATAATTAATTGGATCAAAAAATCAAAATTTGTTTGAATCTCTACTGTGAACAATCAAATTATGGTCGAGGAGTCATTCGACGGACTGCAATTGAACTGCGCTCAACAAGCAGCAGAGTAAATCGCAAATCCTCTTGAATTTTGAATTTAGTACGCGTCATTCTGAATAAGTGTTATTATTATAATTTTCGAAATTGGTTTTGTGCATTTCGCATTGTGGACACATTTATGACTTGCAAATGTTGGAACTATGAACGTTGCTCATTCGATTGTATCATCTAGCGCCATATTTTCGCGTATGAATCCAGTTCGCTTTCAATTGAATTTATTTTTCAAATTGACACAAAATTTCGTCGTTTATTTGACTTACAATCTAATCTTCACGTTGCTTTTAGTGAACGATCGGGGCCCGTACGGGCCGTTGCTCGTCCGCTCCTATCGCTTAGCTCATTCAAAATCGCCATCAATGGGCTTAGGTGCGACACATATGCAATCGTGTCCCGAAGGACCACCGAGTCAGTGGGAATCGCAATTGGATGTCGCTTCAAAAGCGTACCTTTCTCCGATCGTGTTTAACGGTAAACTAATTTCATTAGCTGAAGACCGCGGTAGAATCGCGGCTACATTCCGAGTTCAGAAGCAGATCAAAAATATCGGGTCCACTAGCGGCACGGTGCCGGTGAATTTACTGCCCGGCACACTAGTAACCCTTTACTTTGTCCGCATAAAAGCATGGAAGTCGGTGCCACCTTATTGTGCAGTTTATTTAAATGAGACAATAATAAATAATTTAAAGCCAGAGAAAAAGTATTTGGTGTTTGCGGCATCGCCGCTCAAGTCTTTAGTCGAACTTCACAAGCAGCTACAACTGACTGATAGTAGCGATTTAAATAACTTAAGGACACCTTCTCATCATATAAGACACTTTCATCCGACATCTTCATCCAATTTGTACATAAACTATTTAAGTGCGTTCGCATCGCCCGAACCCCACAACAAACGCTCTTCGCGCGCTGTCAGAAGAATACTGTGTCACAAATGTGGTAAGTGTGCTCTTTCATTTCATTTTCCGAATGCTTCTGCTTTCTTAAATTAAATAAGAGTTGTCAAAAATGATGAGCAATTGGCGAACGGTGCGATCGAAAGTGATTTACAAAAAGCTTTTGCCGTCTAACCTTGTGCTCCAAAAGCCCGCCTATGTCAATTGAACGCCCCACTTTACCTTATTTGATAGCAATTAGTTTTTTCTCAACGACTTTCACTGTGTTTCAAGTGTTCCGAGCTTTTTCTGCAAATTCACGTTCTGATTACTATTTAAAAATGAAAGCGAGCACACGCATCGCACGCAATCTTCCTCTCTACTCGCTTCGTCGTCCTCATCCTCTTGTTTGCTTCCTCATCTTTTTTTATTTCTAGTATCTGAACGCAATATTTGTTTTCTGCACTCGTTTTCTCGCTGAAATAGATTATTTTAGATATTTCACTCTTGCTTTGTAAATAATCCGCTCGCCTACTGTTTGAACACATTTCGCCCGTCAAGAAAAGAACAAAGCGAAAGCGAAAACAATTGAGACTAATTTCGACGTTGACTTGATCGCCAATTATGGTCATTGATCTTGTTTTTAAAATTAATTGCAGCAATAATTTTGCCGAAATACGCGACATTTCACCAATACAAAGCAGCGAATTTCGATTTCCCCTCTTCTTTTCAATTTTTTTTTCTTTTGAAAAGTTTCTCTTTGTATATTTTAAGAAAGAAACACATCGCTTTCTCCACTTTCCCTGTAAAGTAAAAGTAAAATACACGCCGTTTTAATAATTACTGCGAAACAGACTGTTCATCTTTTTTTTTCTTGCGGTGGTATCGCCGAAAAGATCAATCTTTTAATTTTGGATTTGTTTAAATTTAGTCGCAGTTTTTCTCTCTTTTAGAAAGTTTATCAACGAGAAAATATCTCCTTTTTTCGCCGTCCCTGCCTCTGTAATTTATTTATGTCTGTGAACGAAGCGTAACTTTAATTGATGTCAATAAGAAGTGTGTATGTTGTGCGCGCTTTTGTAAATATCAGCGAGCAGAGAAAAAAGTTTTTTTTTTTGAATCGAACGCTTTTCTAGATAATGTCTTGAAATGTGTTCGTCTAATTAAATTCGCTCGCGATAGACACGAAATTCACACTTACGCAAACTCGTATTCAGTTTGCACTATAAGCAAACTCATACATACATAAATGCATACACACCTCGACTCGCACCACTTTTGAATCGGCGTTTCAGGCTAATTTTAACCCAAGTTTCAGAAAACCAAACTTTTCTCGTCAATTACGAAAAAAAGTGACTTAAAGGTCGCTGCACTTTACTTGTCGTTTTAACACCGAAAACACGGTAGAAAAAAGAAGTAGAAAACAATGTGGAAAGTCTGCTAAACGTGGCTACTTTTTTCCAAATTTTCGTCACATTGTTTTTTTTTTAAATTATGTTTAAGTGATACAAATAGAACGAGAATAGCTCTAGTTCAATGCTATGTCGAGCTTAATTTCTTTAGCTCGATGCAATTTTAAATCCTCGTTATTTGTTTTTGAATGAAAGTAATCACTGATTGCAAACTGTGAGACATTCATACTCTTTAAGTTGCCGAAATTTTATTTTTGAACGCTCAATTCAAGAAATAAAATGAATGGAAAATAAAAAAATTTAAATTGAATTTTTGTTATATAACTTCTTCGCTTTTATCGATAATTCACATTTGGAAAAAATTGCTTTAATCACTTTTAGATAATTTGAAAGCGTGAAAAGTGATTTATATACATAAATTGAACGAGTTTCTAAAATTAGCGTTTTTTCTTGCATTCAAAGCGCTCGAATTCTCAGCATCTCTCTCTCTCCCGCACTCTTCACTCATCATTATCTTCATTATCGGTATCATTCTCTCGTACTTTTCAAACGAAAGGCTGCTTTCTCAGTGTTGAAATTGCGCTTTTTTCGCGACGAATGAGCAAATATTTGAAAATATATTAATTATTCGTTTACATAAGTAAATAGCGATTGCCCATGTTTTCGAATGCTTCGTTTTTTTTCGCATTTCAGCGCTTATTTATTACGAGCAATCAATGCTTGACAATTGTAAATAACGTTGTTCATGAAATATGCAAATAAGCGACATGAATCGGCGATAAAACTGTAATTGTAATGTAATTTAATATGATTTCGCTTCGAGGTTAAATTTCAATGCAAACTCAATTTGAGTTCTGTATTTAAATTGAATTTAATTCAGTTATTTAAAACAAGAAAATCAAACTGTGCTTGTTGCATCTTCTTCATCTGCTTGCGTCTTGTAAGTTTATGTCTCTTCTCTCTCTCTTCTCTCTTCTCTCTTCGCCCACTTTCTTCTTTCTGTCTTTCGCTCTTCTTCTCTCCATTCCCGTTACAATTAATACATTATATTTAGAAAGTACGTTTTATGGGCGACGTGTAAACTTTTCATTAAAGACAGAGTTTAAACTCGAAAGATGTTGAGATGCGAGCCAAACGCAAAGATGAATTAAGAAAATGTCTCGATTTTAATTTTCACATTTTGAGCGAACGATAAAAAATCGACGGCACATAATTATTAGTGAGAACTGTTGTTTTTCATCTATTAAGCGTGTTATCTGCGATTTCAAACTTTATTGTCTGCTCGTTGAGTTCTGCGTTAAAAAATTAATTAACTTTTGATGTATTTTGATATACAATGTAGTAAGCCATTCAAGAAGAGATTATTCTTACAACTAGCTTCAAATGACAGCTCAGCGAAACAAAAAACTTGGCCGCGAAGCTTATTTCAATCTTTATCAATTTAATTAATTCTTTTTTATCATTTGTTTTTTCAATTACGAAAATAACTTCATTAACCAATCTCATTACTCGACTAAATGCGTCTTGAATAAGACTATGCAGATTTATTGACGTGTTTTAGAATTTGACATTTTTACGCTTGACGAAATAAGGTGAAAAAAGCGTCAGATAAACAAACGAACACCTTGTAAAAGCATTTCTAAAGTTAGTATTCAATATTTGATAACTCGCTGCTCGTTTCAGCACTTGCAAAATGCAAAACGCAAAGACAGCGAACTATTTTTCAGCAGTTATTTTTGTAAATATATCGTTTTGCCTGTTTTGCGAAAGAAGAAACATTTTTCGCAATGAAAGTTTTATAAAAATAAAGAGGCGAGAAAAGAAACGCTCGCCGTACTCCGTCTGAGTGAGCAATAGTAGTTTTTGAGATTTTTATTCGAGAAAACTTTTCGTAGAGTCTGAATTTAAATTGCAAAAAAGAGAGATGGATGCGTTTTAAATGAAGTTACAATGAACACATAAAAAAGCAAGAATTGCAAAATTATCAAATTACTGTTGTGAAAAGGCACGAAAATTAAATTTAAAAGGCATAGCGCCGTTCGTAGACAGTGAGGCATTGGCAGCCGCCGCGGGCGCAAAATTTACGTGCTCGCATTCGCGGTGTGCAAAATATTTTTCTAAAACAAAGTGGTGAGAGACTGCTTGGCACTAGTGTTACCTTCGACCGGTCGCAAGTGAAAGCTGGTAATTGAAATATCATCGAGAAACGCGTTAATTGTCGTAGTGCGCTAAGCGGGCAAGTAGACGTACGCGGGCGATGAATTCGCGTGAATCTCGCAATGTCGTAAAGCGAGCAAAATTGTATGCGTGTGTGCCGTAAACAAAATCAGCGAATTCGCATTGTTGCATGATTAAGGCGAATATTTAGAGGGTGAAATTATGAATCTAATGCTCGCACGCATTGATCATTTCGCAACAAACTCCGGTAAAGGCTCGAGTGGCTCTGATGGCAATGGTCAAAATAAGAACAACACAGAAAGAAACACTTGTAATTATATATTTGTGAGAAAAGGAGAAAAGGTATTTTAAAAAGCGGCTCATTGAGTCTTAAATTAAAGAAGTTCGTTAAAGTTATAAATAAAAAGCCGAAAAGAGAGAAGGAAAACATCTTTTGTCGAAATCGAGGGACCTGAGGACGGGACTTGAAGAAAGATCATAAACTCAAATTATGGATACTATTTTCCCATGACTTGGTGTGTGGCCTTACCTTTAAGTCCACACCTAATAGCAATCGTCTTTTAAGCCCTTTTATATTAGAATAGAGTGAAAAGGAACTTTCTTAAGCAAGCATTTTCAGCAGTGACAACTTTTTACTCGCAAAAGTTTCAAACATTAAAAGCACACTTTTTCAGTCTAATTTTAACTATTTCTCAGTTTTCCTTTATGTCCATAAAGCATAAGCGCAGAGCGGAGAGCGAGCGAGCAGCGAGCGCACCGAGCGCAGGTAAAACGCATTTCGCTTCAATTTACAGGCGAACGGTATGTGGTCAAAAAGGGTCTGATTTATGTATCGGCCGTATAGAAGGGGTCCTCGAGAAGAAAAGCCATTGTTTCCTTTAAATAACTGATGAGAGGCCGCCACTTAGGGCCAAGCCTCCTCCTAATTCACCGTCGATCGTCTTGTGGGGCCGAATATAGAAAAACTGTGCAACTTGTTTGAGCGAAGCAACGAGAAGCGCCTTCAGCTAGAAAGCAGCAGCCCGCTCAACAACTTAATCATTCTGAAAATAGGTGAGCGCTTCTCTGTTAAAACCGCACACATATTTAAGGATTCCGCTAATGGCTCGACGGCCAAACAGCGCAGACGAATCGGCCTCCCTGTTCGAGCGAACGCGACCGGTCGAAGCCTGTGCCCGTCGAATTATATTAATGAAAGCATCTACATTTCTAATTTCTAGCGTTTAATTGCAGTGCAACAATTGAGTTGTGCAAACTTCGAGACGAACGGCGAACGCCGTCGTCGCTGATCGCTTCTCGCTCTGCGCCTCGATTGCACAATTTTACTCGAACGAACTTATTTTAATCCTGCTGCAACCTCTTCAACGCAGCACTTCGCTTAAAAGTGGATTACACTGTTCCACCTCTGCACTAATTGCGCATTTCGGCCTTTTCAAACGTATTTGTTTAAAACTTTGCCCACTTTTCGCTTTTCAAAGCCGTCGTTGAAAGAAGCGAAACAATTAGTGTCAAGTGTAATGCGTTGTGTAAGAATCAATGTCGCCACTAACCTCGTAATGTCCAATTTACAAAGTTATTGAATAGCGTTCGCTGAAAGTTAAGCGAACAATTGCGGCAACGTGCGCTTTCTTCACGGAAGTAATTTGCGAAATAATCGTGGCAAGATGAAAAGAGTGAAAAAATAGTTCGCGCGAGACATCAGTACACCAGCGAATATAAGAACACTGTTTTCGGTAGCGATAGAAAGAGAGCGAAAACGGCGGTTTTATCGCCATTTAACCGCTTACAACACAGTGTGAACAATTAATTATATGAGCTGAGTTTTTGGCCGCGAACCAAAGTTTGTAAAAGAAGATTATTTTACACGAATTATTTACGCGCGCAGCGAATGCAGACGGACGCAATTGGGCAATAAGTGGTCTGTGCGACTACCGTTATTTGCTACTCTGACTTCGAATACCAATATTAATGATACACTTCTCGACGAACGCAGCAAGAAAACGGACGCTTCGCTCGTAAAGCGAAATTTATTTCTTTTAATTTATCGCGCATCGAACAGAAAGAAGAACTTTTCTTAAATCGAGTTCATTTTTCAAGCCACGAAAAACAATATTTCGGCGGCGAAAAATAAATAAAGCCGAGAATACGGTTTATAACCTCGCCTGAGATTATTGCACTCTGCGAATCTATCTAGTAGAATACACTGTTCATTGTAATAAATTTATTTCCATAGGTCCATAGAAAACAGATGCGGGCGACTTCTAGTCTAGACAAAATTGTCTCATTTCTCTCTCATCTTCCAAATGCGAACCCTTTAACTCAGCTTCTTTCTTCGTTTTTCGCTCACGACGCGAACAAATATTAAATGATGGCTTTTCATTACACTTTTATTGTGACAGTGCTTCGCTTGAAAACAAAGTTTATGCATTTAATTTTCGATTCGCTAGCGTCTTTCTCGACTGCATCGATCTCTTCGGCTTCCAAGTATTTTCTTGCTCTTACGAGAAATTAATTCTCGAAAACTTAAAATCATAGACCGATGATTCAAAAATTAAGATCATTTTCATTACTCATCACTGCGCTTCTTCATTCATCTCCGCTTCTGTCCATAAATTTTATTTGTATTGCGCTGAAACACAGAAATTTCCAAAGGCGATTGTTACGAGCACAGTGAAAGCGAGTGATTTCGTTAGCTGGAACTCATTGATTAATCAATTATTTGAGTAATTTTGAGGCAAAGTGAACAGAGTGAAGGAGAGCAAAGTGAAAGCAAAGGCTTGAGACGAGAGAATCTATTTTAAGCCATTAAAGTCATTGCCCTCTGTGAAGCGATCGAGTCAATGGTCAGTACTTCATCGCTCGACGGCGAATGTCATTTTTGTTTTCTGTTCGGAAGCAATATGAACAAAAGCCAAAAAACATTACGAGCTTAATGTATGAATCTCGTTTCTTTTATTCGCAGCCAAAGCACCGCAAGTGAAGGGTCTTTCGAACGTCGATCTACGCGTTGAATTAAGAGGCAAACTTCGGCTTCGATGCAAAGTGACCGGAAACCCTTTTCCATGGATCGAGTGGTTTCGCAATGGAAAGCGTCTCAAGAGCAGAGGACGAATTGTCATCCGCAACAAAAAGTATTAAGAATTTTAATTGCTTGCAATAACAAACCAAAAGCGAGCTGCAAACCGAGTTAGCGGGCGTCTTTTCAATTCGATAAGTCGAAAAAATCGTTTGCAGTTTAGATTTCCGTTCGTTCATTTAATTATTTCGTAATTAACTGTGGGCAAATTAGGAAGACAAATGATATTGTAGATCTGCGCGCAGGGAGTGCACGATGAAAAAGATTTCACTTCGCGATAAGATTAACATGTTCATTGCAATCCTTTTAGGAGCATTTATTTTAAGCATTCGCAGATATTTCTTTGTCAAAAATCGCTCGCGTTTGAATTATGCGACTGCATTCGACATAACTCAAACTAAGATCGTAAACCAGTTGATTCATTGTTCTTGTTTCGCTTTGACAACAATATAATCATATAAATTTAGAAGATTTTTGGCACAAGCAAATGTAAATTTGTACGACATTTGCTGCTCGGTGGCGAAACATCGGTTACGAGTAATTCATTGTTTTCGTAACCGAGAAAGAGAAGCAAAGGAAATAAATGTTAAAAGTGTTTACCAAGTGCAAACCAAATTTAAAATTAATTGTGATGGCGAAATGCTAACTAAAACATGTCTTGTTAGCTTAAACGCTGCTTATTTTTTATCGCTTCTAATTGAGATGTTTCAAACTTGAATTTACAGGAGAGTATCTCGTTTAGAGATTAGAAATGTGCAACCATCGACTGATACTGGTTACTACGAGTGCAGAGCGATGAATGTGGTCGCGCGCGAACCGTCGATCGGCAGAGCGCGTATAGTCGTCACGCGAATTTCATCCGCGTCTAATCGCAATCACACTAATCGTTCGCCAGTACGCAAAACATCGACAAAGCTGTCGACTACAACAGCATCGCCAGTGAGCTTGTGGCCGATGAGTGGCCGCCCGTGTCCTATAGCATCATTTTGCTTGAACGGTGGAACGTGCACTTTATACGAAGTCGTGGGTGAATACGTGTGCCAGTAAGTTGCATCGCACAATATTTACATTTGGCTATTTTCTGTCCGCTTTTCTTCGCCTCTTTTTGACTTCAAAACAGTGACATTAAGAAAATCGAAGCCAGAAAACGCTGTTAAGTACGCTGAGAAACGATTTTTAAACAAAGTGAATTGGTTGACAGCTCAACCAAACATTTGCTCTTACGCTATCTTAAGAAGACAATTGTTTCTCAGACTTTTCAAACACAAGATTCATTTTAAAGATACAAATCTCCTGTTTTCTAATTAAACGATTTTCTCTCTTCTTATTCGGCGCAAAAATAACAAAAGCATAAAACTTTTGACCTCATTTTTGTTGAAAGCTGCACAAAAAACGGATTATTTGGAAGACAAAATTGAAACTATTGACAACTTTCTTACTCTGCTTTTTATTTGAATAATTAAGAAGTTTTCGTCTTGAGACAACTTTATTTTGGACCCCATTCAGATTTATTTACATTCTCATTCGAAAAGCTTCGAATCTCTTAATTTTCTATTGCCAAAACTGATTTTCCTAGTTCGATGGAAGAAAAAAATCGAAAAGCTTGAAGGATTAAGGAAAAAAATTGTTGATTCAATTTGATAAATTCCTTAAAATAAGTAGTTCATATCAACAAACTGAAATAAAATTTTGAAAAGAGGGAGAAATTGAAATTAGGCCCAAAGATATTTATTCTAAGAAATTGCTTATGAAAGAAAAGCTAAATTAAGTTTGAAGTACATTTGCCGCTATATTTATTCTATGCAAAATAATTTATTGCTTATGTTTCAAAACTAAAAAATTATTTCGAAAATATTTTAAGAGTAAACAGATTGAATTAGAATAATTAATATCAAGTGACATAAAAAATTGAAATTTTTACTTAATTTTACCAAATTACTGTGCAAATCTGTGGATATTCAAAGTTTTGTTGCTTTTAATGATTTGCAATTCAAAAAAAAAAAAAAAATTCTTCAAACAACATCAAAAGAAGCCAAAAGATCGAGAAAAAGAACTGTTGAAGCTCGCTGTTTTATATACGCAAAAGTGATTTATTTGCTCATAATTATATGTTTGCAGAACTTAATTTGATTGTGAAATTTGAGTACTTCAAGTATCGAAATGGGAAAAGCTGCTTTGCCTGACAAACACATAGGAATTAAGCTTCTCTCTAAGCTTCACAACAAATTTAAGAGAGGATTATCGAAATACGAAGGTTTTTACCAAAACACAGAGCTCGTGAGTGTGTAATAGACAAGGTTAAACATACAAAGTGAAGGCGTAAATTGGAATTTTGTAAACACAAGATAGTGCAAGTATTGCAAGTGTATTGATTGAGATTAGACGAAGATTAAAATGAATGAGAAATTGGGAAAAATTTTGATTGTTTTCAATAAGCAACGAAGGTGTTTGCGAATGTGAGCGGATACACGTATGCTTTGTTTAATTTGTTTCGTCACTGGCTTCGTTTTTCGGATTAACGGTTGTAAAACGCGACTCGCGAAAGCGCGATCGGTTGTTTGCAATCGCTTTAGGGTGTCCGATCGCTTTGGGCATCCAATCTGCTTTGTGCATACAAACACACACTGTATTGGTCACAAAAGCGAATCTATAGATGCAAATATAGTTGTTAACTCACTTTGTGTGCCGTCTTTACAAAAAGTATCTCCTTTTAACACCCATTTTATAGGCTAAAGAGGCTTATTGCTGACTGCTGACAATGAGAAACAACCGAAAGCTGTTTACTACTAGAAAAACGCTTTTAGCCATGGTTTCGAAGCGTGAAACTAATAAAATTTTCTCTCATTTTTGTTTTGTTTTTAATGTCTTCTTCGCTGCAAACCTAACAAACAATTAAACCGAAGACAGCAGAGAATGAAATGTCTTCATCAAAGAAGTTTCGGCTTTTACGTGTTATGTGTGTGCATGGACCCGTCGCTTTTCGGAGCTTCTTGTGTAAATAATATTTTAGGGGCTCTCGTCGAGCGCATACATCTTTCGCCCTTTTGCTTCAATTCCCCTCATTTCGTTGCAAAGCAGATGGTTAGAAAAAATAATTTCAGTTTCGACACACACACATACACAAACACATAAGTCTCCGCTCTTCTCACTCTTTCCCCACGCTCTCTCTCTTCACCAGACACCAAACACGCCGATTATCGCAGCGAAAATTGTGTACAAAGAGTCACACAACCCGATAATTGCTTGACAGATGCACGCGCCTTTTCAAAGCACGCGCGCTTATTCAAAGTTCGCGACACGTGCCACGTTTATAAAGCAGAAAACGCGATTTAATGTTGTTTTTCGCAAGAAAAGTAAAACCAGAAAAAAAAAGTGAAATGCATTAAGCGATAAACCAAAAACCTCATCCTAGTTTTGTGTGTATGCCATAATGGCGTTTACATACAAACAAATATTTGAGCAGACGAAATATGTCACATAACGCGAATTATTTTCGTTCGCAAACAAAAGCACCGCATTTGTTTCGCGCAAACTTGCCACTCGCACAATTGTTCAGCAACGAGCTGTGCGAAGTTAAGAGAAGATATTTCAATTATCTTTTTGATCAATTAATTCATAGATCAAAACTTTTTTGCTAACAATTCACTTTCATTTCTTTTCAATGCTTTCAATTTTAAAGGAAACGAAATTAACAAACGCAAATAAAACAATTGCTTTTTAACTTCTACTTTTACAGCGATAATTACTAATTTATGTTCTTTACCCCCTTTCAGATGCGCAGAGGGCTTTAGGGGCCAACGATGCGAAAACAAAGACATCTACACATTAGTAGGATGTATGTAATTATATGTGTTTGTAGACGTTATAAATGCGATGAATCGCTGTTGAAAACAATCGTTAACAAAAGCATCACTTTCAGAATGTATGCGAGATCGCTTTCTTTCTCCTCCCGGCAGATATACCGCTAGGATGGGGTTGTAATTTATCTCTCCTCTCGTTTAAATTAAAACCCTCAATCGATTTCTGAAACATGTATATTTTTAAACATATTGCATGCTGCTTCTGACTATTTTTATTTTCTTTACTGTTCCCAAAGCAAAATCATTTCACGTTTCAATTCATCTCGTTTCACAATTTTCTTAGCATTATCATTCATAACT
Organism: Dinothrombium tinctorium; assembly: GCA_003675995.1. Classification (NCBI taxonomy): domain Eukaryota; kingdom Metazoa; phylum Arthropoda; class Arachnida; order Trombidiformes; family Trombidiidae; genus Dinothrombium; species Dinothrombium tinctorium. Next base: position 16,593 of record NCKU01000934.1, on the reverse strand, counting down.
TCCAACTCAAAATTTGTTTGGTAAAAAAACTCAAATTCTCATCTAATTATTTACATTGAATAGTATTTGGTTTGTTTTGAGTTTCTTGGAAACGAAATTCATGACAAAAAATCACAATTCTTGTAAAATATCAAATTAAAAAATTCGTTTCAGCTTATCTTTAACAATTTTAATTTTTCAATTTAATAGCTGCGCAGAAGGATATGTGGGACTACGGTGCGACTTCAAAGATGTTTCAGTTGTATTGGGTATGTTTTATTCACATTGTAATATTCATTAAAATAATTTTATTACAGATGAAAGAAACGAGGACCAATGAATAGTTTATGAAGAATTTTCTTCGGTATAGACATTCTTAGAACTTCCAAAGAATTTTGAAGTGATGAAATTTATTGTCGTATTTGTCGCATTATTTTACAGACTTCAAAATTTTAGAATCAGCGGCGACTAATTTAAGCAAATTTCTCCATCTCTTTTTTAAATTGATGTTTATCTAATAATGCAACCAATTTTGTAGATCTCAAGAATACAAGTGAACACTTCTTTTATGTTCATTGAATCTCAATAATCAAATCAATGTGTAATGGAATCATTACAAGTCTTGACTAAGATTTACTGTTTAAAGCTTGAAAAGCTGAAGCAAAATTTTTCATTATCATTGTTCAATGAATTTAATGAATTTTTTGTTAACCTCTTATTAAACTAAGTTCAAGAAATTCATATAAGAACAAGTGAAAAGTTCCTTTGATTTATTGTTTTATTCATAAATTTTGAATTCTTAAATAAAATAAACTTAAAAAGATTTGTCGCTTTGAATTATTTCTACGTTTAACTCATTTCAGACGTCTATTACGTTGACGTTTTTAAATTAAAAAAAGCTTGTAAAGCGTTTTCAAAATCTTATCAACGACGGAAAAGAGGTCACAATTGAGACCGAAAAAGAGTTTAAAAATGTGAACACAAGAAGCGAATTCCAGTTTCTAAATTTAGCTTTCAATTAATTTAATAATTATTACGCATTAGCTTTTAACAGTGAAATGAATTCGTGTCGTCGCTTGGAATTCAAGAGCATAATCTCAATGAGATCAGTGGTGACAAATAACTCCATTTTTTAAGAGTCTGGTTTTTTAAAAAAGTAAACGAAAATAAATTATTTTTGTATACAACACCTACAACAGTTGAGAGAAGCTCTATTTCAGCGAAGGACTTGTACCAGGCTTTTCTAACTGCTTGAACCTCGCTTCCAATCTTTTCGTATAGCTATCGATTGAATAGGCGATTTCTTCTAGTTTAGTAACTTTTTCATCGAGTTTGTCGATTTCTTCGAAATATGCGCCGAGCGTTTGATACTTAGCCTGCAGATCCGTCAAAGACATCGCGACACTGTCTGCAACTAGCTTCATCGACGCGTATTTCTAAAATTATATAAAAAGCAGTGATAACGGGAATAAGCAGAACGTGTCGAACCTTTGCGGTCGCTTCATTCATTGTCAGCAATAATTTGTAATCTTCTGAAGTCATTCGAAGCTCGCTTTGCAAGTAATCACGCGTTTTATCGAACAGTTTAGCGGACAATCGCTCGATTTCCTCCTCTTCGGGCGAAACGCTTGGCTTGCGCTCGTTTGCGGCCTCAATGCCCGTCTCACTGCTCGCTTCGCCTTCGTTCGCCATTCGCTCACTTTTCTCGAATTAAAGTTTTTCGCAATGTTTTCGCTTTCTATTCGATACCAGGGATCGCTTTTCGATTACACTCTGTTTCCGCGGTCATTTCTTAAATTCAGTTGATTTTTGAAAGTAAAAAAAAAGAGAAAAAATATTGAAAAAGTATTCAATGACACATTGAAAAAATCAGAAAGTTTTTTATGGAAAGGTAAAGATTGATTGAAAACAAATAGTGAAAAGTGACGATTTTTCAATCTGCGAGAAAGCTAATCAAAAGCAAGCTTATATGTAATGTAAGTACAAATATTCGGTATTCATAAAAAGCTATTCATTATTATCTTTCACTTGAAATATCCTCATATGGTTATCTGATGCACCGCTTATAATGTAACGAGGATTTGACCAATCAACTGCTAAAACTTTGTCGTTATGGCCTATTAAATCATATAATGGAGCTTTTTGGCATCGCGTATCCCACTGTTTAACATAATTGTCATATCCTCCTGATATAAACAGGTGCTCTTTAGTTTTAGACCAACAAATTGAAGAAACCCATCCTTGATGATTCGTAAAAACCGATTTCACAAGTGATCCTTCATTCGATCTAGGATCCCATAAGCGAATGTGGCGATCACATGAACCGGTTATAAGACATCGATTCAACACAGAAAAATCCATTGCAAGAAAAGCTTTTGATCCGGATAAAGTTGATTTTTCTTTGCCAACTTCAATATCCCACAATCTTATTGTATTATCCATCGAGCATGAAGCTAAATCTACCACATCGTTTGAATTGGAATCTGTTAGCCATGCGATGTCTGTCACTGCTTCAGAATGACCTCCCATAGTAAATAAAGGAGTACGAGTAATATTTTCCATTTCTTCTTCAGTAGAATCAGCTTTCTTCTTCGTTTTAGAATTATCTCTACTTTCAGAATTTTTCTCTTTGTTACTCAAAGACCAAATCTTGATTCTGTTGTCAAAAGAACCACTCGCTAAGATATCATTATTTAATGCAATACAATCAACGGATCGTTCATGCCCTCTGAAAACATTTAAGCAATCGACTTCTTTGCTGTTGACATTGAATTTCCAAAGGATAATATTTTCGTCATGCGACGCCGACATGAACATATAATCATCATCTTCAAAAGCGATTCCAGCTTCACTCAAACTTTGTTCCAATACAAAGCAAACGTCTTTAACAGGTGAACCGTGAGCCGGGATCGAAATCAAGTGCTGACCATTTGTAAGCCAAATATTGATGAGCCCGTCGTAACAGCCATTAATAATAAGTGTATCGTTAGTATGAATGCAAGAAACCCAATCGTCATTTAATAGTGAATTGAAAGCTTCCGGTGTGGGTTCTTTGACGATGTACTCAACTATCAGCTCGTTTTCGCTTGAAATCACTTCCCCAGTTTTCGCGAAAACATCGTTCAAATGCTCTTCGATCGTATCTTTCAACAACTGATCGAAAATCAAGAAATCGAATTCGAGTGGATTCCATTCAGCGTTCGATTCACTTAAAACCGCATTGATCAAAGCGTTTAATTCTTTGCCACCCGCTGATGAGCTCAATTCATAAGGCAGCGACGGAATTGCGTACTTTTCTTGTTTAGTCACGAACTTAATCCGAAAAGAACTCATTTCGCTTTCACACCGATCTTTGACTTAAAATTAATTTTCAATTTTGGAAAAGTGAAAACACGCGTTTTCGCTCTCTGAGCTCGACGCTCTCATTTCGAAGGCGCGCAATTCGCGAACGGTCCCCCACTCGGAATCGACAAAAGCTGACATTTTATTCGAACGATTGACGAAAAATCATTTTTTGTTCATTTTTGCTTTCGAAAAGTAAGGCGAGAAAACGATTCGCGAAACACATTCACGCATTTGTTTTTCACTCTTTTTGTAACGAAGAATCAAAATGACAGCGTGTACCGATTTCTATTACTATAATTCAGGTAAGCGTTTGACGTCGTTCGCAATCGATATTTTCACTTTTCTGCGCCCATTGCTTACGAAAATGTGAAACGCACTCACTTTTCTGCTTATCGATAAAATGTTGTATCTGCTTTCTTGTTTCGATACAGTTCACGGAATGAACGGAACGAACGGATTGAGCGAAGGAAGCAGTGCTTTGCCGCCTGTCAATGCGATCGACAGCGAAGATCGGTGAGCCTTGATTTAATTTCGATTCAATTACACGTTGATCGTACATTCAATACGTGTGATCTCATTTTTTAAGCGCTTTATTCGTTTCCGATTTCTTGTTGCTTTTCCAACGTGTGTCTTGTTTTTTCTGCTTTTTGCTTTTCTTTATTTCAGCCGATTCAAAGTAGATTAACTTTTCGCAGAATCACTTGTTTCTCGTTTAATTAATTTATAGGAAAACATTTTAGCGGACGACACATTTGTGAGAATGTAGTGATTTCGTAATAGTAAATAAAATATGTTGAATAAGAGCGAGTAGCTCCTATCTAATGCGCAGTTAGGAATTTTGATGTTTACACTGTTTTCTGTATATGCTTTTTTTACCGTTACGTGTTTTTACACGTATCAAAGCGACAAAAAAGCAAACTGAACTGACCTCTTTTGTAAACAAACCTGTACCGATTTCTTTATTTTCCAATTTAATTAACGTTATATTTTAACTAAATAATGGTTTACGTTTATCGCTATAAATTGTCATTTAATGCTGATCATATCTTAAGTAATGGCAACTAAATTATTATTACATTTCGTTTCGTTACAATACATTAGTATTTATAAATTTTATTTTTTTTTTTCTGCTAAATTATTTATTACAAATATTCTTGTCTTTTGAATAATCCACATTGAAGTAAAATTTTGAGGAAGACAGGTTTAGAATAAAAGTGTTGGGCCAGATTATGCCATTCCAGAACGTGGTCGGTGCTTCAAATGACTGTGAAGAGCGATGAAAGTCTTCGGCAAAAGTCGTTGATGGGAGCGAACTCGTTTTTTGAACCATTGAACAAATATAGGTGTTTAAAGTGTTTTAAATAGATTTAAAATGTAAGCGCTAATTATGTAGTGCTCCTTTCTCATTTATTCATTTATTTTTAATTTATCGTTGTATCGCTAAGTTCATTCTTAATTTTTAGAAAACTTTTTCTCGGAGGTCTGAGTTGGGATACAACAGAAGGTAAGCACTTGCTGCTACTTTTTTATCTAATACAAAAATTATCTAAAAGATGACATTCGTTCATATTTTGGCAAGTTTGGTACCATTATTGATGTCAGCATTAAATATGACGCTGTAACTGGAAATCCGCGAGGTTTTGGTTTCATTACATTTGCAGAGGATGCAATCGACAAGGTTAGATAAAAGAAAGTGGAATGCACGGTTTTAAACTTTTTTCCTCAGGTGCTTTCGACCGTACCTCATCTGTTGAACAACAAGGTTGTCGATCCTAAGAGAGCCAAATCTCGACCAATGTGTAAAAAAATATTTGTTGGCGGCGTTGATGCGAATGTCTCAGAAGAGGACATTAAATCGTATTTCTCTCAATATGGAACAGTAAAAGCAATTGAATTACCATTCGATCATCAACGCTGCCGTCGACGCCAATTTTGTTTCATTATTTTCGATACTGAAGCAGGAGCAGTAGCTGCATGCAGAGAACCAAAGCAAACAATTGGTGGCCGCGAGTGCGATATTAAAAAAGCCCAACCACAACCGATCGCGCATCAACAAAAACGTATGCAGCAAGTTTTGCCACACGGTCTACCAGGTGGCAAAGTTATGCATCATATGCCTGCTTATCCTCAAGAATTCGGTAATGGAGCTTTCGAAGATATCGGTCGTTCACCGGTTTATGGCTTTAACCGAAATAGAGGTGGAGGAGCTAGACGCAGAACAGAGGGAGAAGCGAGCAGAAGAAGCAATTGGAGATACAACAGAACAGCTGTGTTTTACAACAATGGCGAAGCAAACTGCGCTGTTCAGGAATAAGCACGAAATACGAAAACATCCATCTTTACTCTTTCTCTGTAACGAAAAAAACTTCATTATAATTTGTTTTTTATTGTCAATGTCAAGTATAAACAAAGATGGATGAATTATCCTTATTGTATCGTTGTATTTAACACGATTATTAAGAAATTTGCATTGTTTTTTTCAATAATACGATAAATAGTAAAGTAAATACGATAGGGCCTAAATAAGCATTTTAAATTTGCAGTTTTTCATTTGTCAAATAATTTTGTGACTTTTGAAACATATATTAAATGAATTCGATCTTTTCATTTTAGACAATAATTTGATTAAATTTAATGGATTTTTGATTAATCATATCTGCGAATCACTCGCGTAACGCACATCAGCTTCCAACGTTTATTCAATTTGAATGGATTTCAGTTTATTCACCGTTGCACAGCTTCAAGAACTGGCTAACTATTTGAGACATTCATAAGTGAGTGGCAAATTATGGGCCTATCAAAAAGTGACTTTATTTAAATGCAGACTGTGATTGTATAACCTTTGCACGCTATATGCAAATTATGAATAAGTTGTTAACCCGCTATCTGAAAATGTATTCATATTTCATTAGTCAGTAGTTTAATTTTAGAAGTAGTGAGCAAGGAGTCGAGTTAGCGTTCGCGTATTCCGTTGTTCACTAATGTAAAGTTAACACGAAAAAGTGTGTATTTCGAGTAAGCAGTGAATACGCAACATCGTGAGCTTCAAGACTTGGCAATAATCGATTGCTGTCATAATTGGAGTTTTAAACTATTCGCTGTCTTCACTTCTGTTTGGTTGCGCTTTTGCATAGCGACTGAAAATAACGTGAGTACATTGTGTTACCTTCTAATTTCTTAATCACCTGCTTTTCATAATGAGTTAATTGGCTGAATGCAGCGAAATACAGTAAACGGCACAAAAATTCCCCACCTCATAATGCGCATACACATGCTACGGTGGGGATTTTTGTGCGGTTTACTGTACTAGTAAAGAGGCATTAAGACGTTCCAGCTGACCACAACATACTGATTTTGTTCCGCTTTGTCCCTTGAGTTTTCCCTTTACTATTTTTCTGATGTTTTTCGAATTTGTTTCAGCCAGTTTTATAACAAGTTGCAAAGTTACAAATTCTCTCATTTACGTTAGTTATCTTTCATAAACCGCAACGAATAAAATCGATCGATATAAAACTTGATCGAAACGAAATTTAAATAATTGAATATTTAGCGAAACAGCGCTTATTTGATGAGCAAAGTTTGGTCGAGTTTGGCGCGTGACGCAGTTCAGCTTCATACGATAATCTTGTACGCATGAATAACATTTGCTGCTTGTTGACAACTTGCCCACTTACTCGGCGATTTGATTTGGTTTGTTCACTTAAAAACAAGAAATTCTTGAATTTTTATTTTTTATTCTAAAAATCAATAAATAAAATAAATGGGATTTAAAATGGAGACGAAAAGGCACTTGAACAAGTGGCAGAGAAAAAAGAAGGAGGCACCTTTTCTTGGTAAATGCAATCGGAAAGAACGATAAACAAATGATTGTTTTACACGAATACTGAAACGAAACTTAAAGACTAGACTTTGATAATTCATCATCTTCTATAAAGACAGTCGCATCGTTGATCACTAATCGCGGGGATTTCGGAGCTTCAGATGATTCATCGACTGGCGCTGAGTCGACGTTAGTTGGAATTATTTTCTTCGTTGGTTTCTTCGGAAGTGCAGGAGGAATGGCATCGAATGTTTCGCTATTTTCGGGTGCTGATTTCTGCCGCTGTAGCAACGGAGAAGACTGAGGAGGCGGGGGCGGAGGTTTATTTTTAATCTTCATTGCATTAACCGAAAGAGAGTTTTGTTTTGATCGTTTCATCGTTCCGTTAGTATCTGAAAAGTTAGTGTAATCGTTACCGCCACTTTTGACCGGTAATGGCGGTGGCGTGTCGTCGACTCCATCGATTTCGATTATTTGATTTGTTAAACTAGTCGATGAATTTCCGTGGCTTAAACTCCGAATTGGTGTCGAAGCTCGAAGATACTGTCCGCTTGTCGGCCGTGCTTGTCGTAACGGTCTCTGAGGAGTCAACTGTTCAGTCAATTCAATTACTGATCCTTGATTAGAAATAGACGAGGATCTTGAAGTTTTTGGCACATCTTCATTTATGACAGCATCGTCAAGATACCACTGACTATGCGAAGACTTGCGATTGTTCGAATTGTTAAGATCATTTTCTTTGCTCAATTGCTTTTTCAACTTGCTTAAAGTGTTAGTCGAGGTGGTGGATGTTGTTGTGGCCGAATGACTGCTGTTTGGACGGCACCATACAGACATCGATCGAAGAGGCTTTAAGGACTGTGCGCTAGACGAACTTATGATCGATGAATGCTTTCTTAAATCTCTTTCGCATTCGACGTCAACAGGAGCAGATACAGGTTTGCGATTGCCTTCGTTCTTTGATAATGTCCTTCTTATTTTAACAACTGAACAGTCTTGCAATTCCTTTGGCGCAGGTCTTTTGCCATACTTTGATTCAACTGAGTTTTTAAGCTTTTGGAATGTTTCTTCCATGTGATCATGAAGAGGTCTGATACTCGGAGGTGCTTTTTGTCTGTGAACTTCAATACCTATTTCTAGTAACGGAATATGGGCGGCAATTAAATCTTTTAGAATCTGTACATTTTGCCGCTCTTTTTCTGTCGTTAGTTTATTCATATATTCTTGCGTGAAAAATGCTTTTTCATAATTAACTATTCCACCCATCACTGCTGCGTCAACAACGCCACTTAATCGCATTGTTAACTGATTCAAGGGAATATTAGGTTCACATATATGTTGTAAAATCAGATTTTTTATCTCGTTGTTTGTCGATTCCATTGTTTCAATAGCGTTTTCAAGAGGAGAAATAACCTGAGTCGTTGAATCGATGGTTGGAAACCATGTCATGATACCTGGCAATGCATAACGAGTTGTCAAAGTTGTTCTTTCAATCCACATATTTGCAAATTCATTGTCCGACGCTCTCCCTGAGTTTGCGATTGGTGTTCGTCGGAATGGTCGTGAGTAACTAAATTGATTTACTTCATTAACTTCGTAATATTTGATGATCTGGTTGTGAACAGGCTTTCCTTTGAATTTTGACTTCGATTTTTCACTCATAATTGGATCAACTTTGTTTATTTGAAGATATTCGCCGTTTGATTCCATCACTTCCTTTTCAGGATGAGCTAAAGAGTTTAACAATTGAGCATTTGGAAATTGATTTAATAATCGACCCCTAAACTCCGGTAACTTTTCGTAGGCCTTTCCACGATTAATATAAGTTTTGTTTTGTAAAAACGCTGGAAACCCTTTGCCCCAATAAGAAACGCGAAAATATTCTGGTTTGTGGCGAATTTGTTTCATAATGTTGTCGTAAAATTGAGACATTCGACTCAATAAAGCCGACAGTTGAATGTAGTCCATCGTCTCGTTTTTGTATTGAGCAGAAAGTTGTTCGCAAACCCTAAGCCCTTCTTCCCATAATTTACCTTTGTCAAAGTAATCGATTATATCTTTGTATAATTTTTCTTTCAATTCACGATGTGTTTCACATTCCGGATATTTTTCGTTTTTCAATTGGGTTGGCAATGGATCGTCGCTCCAAGATAAAAGTTTTGCATGTAAAAGCAAAGAATATGCAGCTTCAGTGTAATTGTCACATTCAAGATGTAAATCACACAATTTGTACAAGTATCGGATATGCATTTCTTGTCTTCCAATTCTGTGATAGAATTCAAGCAGGTTTACGATGCAAATCATACGATTCTCTTTGTTTTCTTCTTTCATGACGGTTCGATATTCCAAAAGTCTTCTCATCAATCTTTCAACTGTTCCGACGAATTTCATGCCTTCCTCATACATTTCGTGGAAATTTTGAAGATGTGCAGGAATAATTTCACAAAACAGATTTTTGAATTCTTCATCTCCCCGACCACCTTCTACAAGTTTGTCTAACTGAGTTATCATTTCGTGTTCACATTCTTTGAAATTGCGACGATAATCACCAGAGCTAATTGAGCTTAAATCGATGTTAGAAGAAGCCAACGAATCATCTCCTTTTGGACTTAAGAATTCACATTGCATCATGTCGAAAAAAATTGGGATCGTAGCATTCCGTAAAGCTATTTCGGGAATCAATGCCATTTCAAGAAAAGGTCCGATCATAGAAGGTATAAATTTAACTCTATTTGAGCCAAGAACGCTCCAAATTGACCTGATCAATATTGCAGTCGCTGTTCTCATATCTTTATATCGTGAAAGTATCTTTTTACGTTTGTTGCAAGAGAAGTTTTCTAGTTGCAAATGTTTCTGAGTGAGAAACGCGATGGCACAATGAAAAAAGTTGTTCCACAATTGATATTCAAAAGGTTGTATGAATCGAGTTTTCATCCGATGAGAAAATTCTTTCAATGCATTCAATATGACGCTGTTCTGCAACATAATCATTTCATTCCAGTCATTTGGGTACACGCTGGATGACACCAAATCTTTAAAAACCATAAGTAATTCCATCAAAAAATCTAACAAATCTTCATTGGTTGGAAAATATTCCACGTAACAGTCATAGTGATAAGGCGTCATTTTACGGAATATACCAATCATTATGGCAACCAAACTACCTATTAATGCATCACCTCGATCCATTCTGATTACAACTTGAATCACGGTTCGTAATAGACACAGCATCAAATCTTTTATGTCATCTTTGATCGAATTGGCATCTCTGCCGTGCAAAAGGGTTAAAATCTCTCGCAAAACAGAAATACAATGAGGCAGTTCTTTGTTCATTTCCATCAAAATTCGAACGTGATCGTTGAAAACTTGCAATAAAATGCTTCTGCATTCAGCATTTTTGAATAAACATTCATAATGAATTATATCCAATATACAAAGCATTTTTTGAGTTCTCAACTTATCAAAAGGCACGCTGTTTATAAATTCTGCTAAAATTTCACTCAATTCTTTGGCATCAAACACGGTCAAAATGTCGGGGATAGCAGAAGGGAAATATTTTAGGCAAGCAGCCTGAACAACGATCGTGGCTTTACTTTCAGGACCCATAAGATGTGTTAAAGTTTGTAGCAACTGTAACATCGATTCTTCGAACTCGAGTCTTCCTCTTCCACCATTAAGCTTTGCAAACAGTGAACGGGAAGTAACAATAAATCTGAACAAAAACTCAAGGCTCTTCATTGCTTGCAAAGGAACAGTTTCTTGAAAGGAACTTTGTTGAATAGAACAACGTCTATCCCCACTAGACATACGTGATTCTAAACTGCTGTCTATACTTCCATCAATCAAGCCATCAAGGTATTGCTTGAGTACCACAATTAACTTGTTGTAAGCTAAAGTTGATGAGAAATCGCCTTTGATATATGCATCAAGAACGGGACGAAAGTGTTGATATTTTCGATCGGAAATCAATCCGATTATAAATATTAAAGCCGTGAATAGTAAGTTGTTAAATTCATCAGAGTCTTTTGCTACGAGCACTGTAAACAGAGCATCAAGAATGTCATGAAGAAATTTAACAATTTCTTCGCCATCCACATGAACTAAGGCCATTAAACATTTTTTGACGTCTTCATCTGTTGGAATATTACTTGGAGACCATTTCAACAATCCAAGAAGATGTATATTTTGCGTTAATTTTGTTGAGCAAATAATTGTAGAAATTTCAAAGCCATCTTTCGGTATTAAGGTCAGACCGGGTACCGAAAATTGGGAAGACAATGATTTGGAATTGATCTGAGTGGTTGAACTTCGTATCATATGATTCTCTAATTCAATTCTGGTTGATGGAAGATTAAGATATTGCATTGAAGGGTCATTTTCATCAAATTTTTTTGAATCTATCTTGTACACTAATAATTCATGGCGCTGATCACGGAGTGTTGTGCCGTTTTCATTCATTAATTTAATGAATGAAAACCCAAAGGGCTTCTCACTTTTATCTTTCGATTCATTACTCGAACGATGTTTGAATGTGAACTTGAGATGAGCTTTTTGATCACAGGCTTCAACAGGTACCGAAACTTTGATAGTTTCCATCCATTTTGGCCTCTCTTCATGATAATATACAACTGATTTATATTCAGACATGAAATCAGCTCCTGCGCCAAATGTAATTACATTACTAAGAGTTTGGCCTTTTTCATTGCACACACGAACAGTTACTTCGACGTTATTTGCTTTACTTGTTTTCGATATGAAATCACCCGATACAAGAGTAAGGTATAGGTCATTCCGAACATCACCCGGCATTATAACTTCAGGGAACCCCATTTTTCGCGCCAATGGAGTTAATGGTGATACCAGATGTGAATACGCTTCCCGAACATGCTTCAGGTCACCGTGAAGCAATTTTAATGATATGAAGAGTCCTTGACCCTTGTGCTCCTTTTCACTTATTTCACTCTTTTGTGAAATTACTTTTTTAATCAGTGAGTCTAATGAGTCTCGTTCACCGCATTGAATAAAAGGTATGAATATTTCCTCATCTGGTTCGTTATTTGACTGAAAAACATGGGTAATATCCATTGCAGCAACGCCAAATGGTCTTCGAATTCCATCAAATGCCTTCTTTGATGGATGGAATGTGCTTCTCACTTTTGTTTGCTGATCTGGTTCTTTAAGTTCCATTACACCGATGCGAATAACTTGGCACACAAGCATTACTTTTTCACGCGCCAAATCTTTGCTTCCGAGATCCTAAAATCGTACAAAAAAGAATGCAAAAATGGGAATAGATTATTTAGTACTTACACAAAAAAGTACTTTTAAGTTATTTAACTGATCCAAATCGTAAACAAAACCGTTTTTACCCCATTTTATAAAATAATTTTCGCTAATAAATTTAAGTTCTTTCCCATCATACAGTGTCATCAGTAATTGTGCGTCTTCTCCTATGCGGCAAACAAAATTATTCACCATCACATAAAGATTGTGACTGTAATGGTGTACAGAAGATGCTTGTTTTTGTGATACGGGTTCGTTGAAACCCTGCAAGTTGGGTTTGCGGTGCATAACATTGTTGATTCGGAGCGTAGCCGCTTCATGAGCGTTGAAAAGTTCGATTGTACTTGTTGTATCAGGATTCAATATGTTTCCGTGTTCATCGCGAACGACGAGATCAAGACCCAATAGACTGCAAAAAGAATGTTTTATCAAGGAAGAAGGAGTGTTTAATCAACATACGCATTGCCATTATCGATTGTTGTTGTAACTTTTCTCTTAACTTCTTTAAGTTCGTCAATCGGAAGTTTGCCGGACATAATTTGGCTTCGTAATTCAATGAGCTCATACATCATCTCTTTTATTGCTTGAAAATTTTCGTTGCGATTCTGTTTCAATAAATTAAAATTATATCAAAAACAGTTTATTCGTAGAAGTGCTTACAATATACATCTCTTTCCATATGGCACCCCATTCTCTTAGCACTGTGGTGATCTCTTGCACAATTGGTGGTTCACGAGGCACAATAATTTCTTGCACACTGAGGTAAGATGTTCGTCAAATGGATTTTAACAAAGAATCAGAAAACTTACTTTGTCCTATCAATGATCGCATCTTTAATTGCAACATAGTTCTTGGGAAAGACGCCGAATTTTTCACGATTTTTACTCGAACACCCGTAATACCAATTTTCAGTTTCTTTCTCAATATAAACAGTGTCACCGACAAATAATTGCAGACGGTGAGCAAAGACTTGATCATGATTAAAATTGCATATAACTGAATGAAATAGCAATCTTATTTATAAAAGTAAATCATGAATAACTAACCAATGCCATATTTGCATTTGTCCGGAACCGATGACCACTGATGAACCATGATTTGTTTGGTTTAGTTTTTAACTATCAAAAAGATAATAAAGTTTAATTAACTTATCAGTTAAAACAAAACAAGACTAATCGCAGTGTTCACAGCTGCAACGTTTTTTAGTTATTACAGTGAATTAACGAAGTTGCATTCCTAAATTCAATTAAATTCATTATAATTTGAAACCGACTTTTGATTTGAAAACGAAAACAAATCACGTAAATTAAAGTTCAATGAAACGTTGCCTTGGAAATTTACTAATTAAAAATCATTAACTGAAAACAACTTTAGCATATTTTTGGAGGCATAAAAATCGCATAATTGTCACAAATGTGTAAATAAATAACAACTAAGCGTTGAAATCGCTAAAAATGAATTTGACAAAAGTAAAATAGCGAAGAGGGAAAACCACGCCCCTTCCCGTCAATTTCGCTCGTTTTTTCTACGTTAATTGAGCGATGTATGATTTGCGATTTACGCTTTCGCATTCGTCTCATTTCGCCACAAATAGTCGAGGCTTTGTTTCATTCGATAACGATCGCGGAAAGCGGTAAACGACAACATCCGTCGCTATAAGCGTTCGCTACTTCTAAACGCAATGTTCGCCTTCGACACATACACCAAACGTACCCAAAAAAAGAGTATTTCAAACCGATCGCCAATCGTTTCTACAAAGAGCGCACATATTTCGAGTAAAAAAGTAGTCAAAAACGAATGTTTACGAAAATTGAATGTTAAAAAGGGTAAAAATGTTGTTTCCGAATTAAAAATCAAGAATTCAAATGTCAACTTTTCGCGACTTTTATCACATTAAGGGACCGATGAGTGAATTCGCTCTTTGCGTCTGCTCGTTACCCGTCAGACAACGTATCCGATGTGTGAGGTTTGCCAAATGAGATTTTTAGGTTACAAAAAACTAAAAAGTAGATGCCAATTAATCCTTTCAAAAATTTTATTTTTAGTAAGTTAAAATTAAACATTTTGCAAAAAGAGCCTCAAAAATTATCAGAGAAACAAAAATTGAAAATTTTACAACTAAGGTGAACAAAGATGTCTTAATATATGGAAGCTATGTGAAGAAAAATATAAGACTAACAGAGGCACTAAGAGAAGACTTTATGCAAGAACTGAATTAAGAGGAAATCAGTTTAAAATTAAGATGTCAAATTTATAATTACTCAATTATGGGCTTTTAGCCTTATGTAAATAAAATGTTTACAGTAAAACCTCGTAACGGACACCTCTTGAGCGGTCACCTCCACTAACGGACACTAAAATAAAATAGCCTCCTAAGTTAACGCAATTAAAGATACCCTCTCTACAACGGTCACCACTTTATAAAGCTCAGAATTTTTGGGCCCCTTTGGTGTCCTTTGTATAGAGGTTTCACTGTATTATGTTATGCTAACATTTTTACTGACGACCTCTTGAAAATTGAGTAAAGTTTTCAAACTCATATAACTTTAAAAAAGAATTGAATTAATTAATTAATGAAAACATGAAAAAAAGTTCTAAAAATAAACTCAATAAACTTTTTAGAAATTTTTTTAAAAGTTTTAATGTAAAAAATTATTAGAAACTTAAATTTTAAAATTTTTTATTCTTTAATTTAAATTTAATTTCTAGTTCAGAGTCTGATTCCTCGGATGAAGACGAATCAAAATCGAAATCTGCCGCACTGAAATCCGCTACTAAATAAACACTTATCGAGCCAGTGGCGAAGTAGGAAAGACAGACAGCGTCTGACTGATTGTCAGACGATCAACAATACATTTTATATAAGCAATGGACAACACATACAGTATTTAATAATAATTATTGTGCAAGAGATTATTTACCATAATATGGTAGAAATAATTTACCATATTATTACATGCGCTACAGTATTCAATTATTGTCAGTTCGAATGTAGATTTTGGAATAATATTCTGCGCAACAATAACTAAGCAGCGTTCGCTTGTTTTCAAGCATTGTTATTCACTTTCTACATAACACTGTATCTTCAAATGTTCAAACAATTCGAATACAAAAAATTTTATTCTCTATTTGATGAAAAAAACATTTAGATTTTTAAAATGGTTTTAATCGAAGAAAACAAAGAAAAGAGTGTTTCAAAAACGCCCTCATCATTGAGAAGAGAGAAAAATTCTGGAGTTATAATGATGTTTGTCGACGCTTTAATTTTGTCCGCAGCGATTGCAACTGTACACTTATTTAGGTCTACCGAAAAAGCGCACAAACTAAAGCAAAGCGCATTTTGCGAGTTTGATTCAAGTACAAATAGTTATTCGATCGGTGGCATCGTTTTGTTGAAACCGAGAGAGAAAAGCATTCATATTTTCGGGGAAATTGTTTCCGAAAAGTTGAATGGCACATATCACTTGCAAATTCATAAATATGGTGATATTCGAGATAATTGTTCGAAAACCGGTGAAAAATTTAACCCTCTTAACAAAAAGAAACATAAATCACACGCTGCTCACATCAGTAACTTCACATTTATTGAAAACACTGCTAGACTTAACCTAACCTACAAAAACCTTGCTTTTTACGGAGAAGCTTCTGTACTCGGACGATCAATGGTCATTCATAGCGATAGTAACATTTTAGGAGCAAATGATACCCAAATAAAAAAGTCTCGCAATGCAACAATGATTGCCTGTTGTTCGATTCTATTGCGGAGTTAAAACCGGCAGATCTCTGTTCCACACTATTGTTTAAGTACTCCACTTTTATTACTTAATAAGTTTGATATATTTCAATAATTTTACTATAATAGTATAAGATTTTTTGATATTTATCTACAATGCATTTAATAAACATTTTATTAGATGGTTACGAAAGCAAATTCACAATATTCCAAACAAAGTTGAAGAGGGCCGCCTATTGTAATAAACACGAGGAAATGAAATCTAACTTTTATCCTTTGTTAAAAATTGGTTTTTGCGTTTTTAAATTTTCTTTTTCATAAATCTGTATTTAAAATTTAGTCTTATAAGTGTATTTGGATGCGTTTCTCGAATGAAATTGAAACAGAATTAAACTCATAGTTATAAAATGTTCCATGATAATGTTAATCGAGC
>NCKU01000933.1:0-31285 GCA_003675995.1 Dinothrombium tinctorium | reverse complement strand
TTTCAAATTTTTGTTCAAATTTTACTCGAAAACTGTAATTTTCTGTTTCATCTTGTTAATTAAACATTTAAAGGTAAAATTCTGTTCTCTATTTTAGTGAAAGAATGATTTTTGTATTCAAATCCTGTAAAAAGTTATTTTGATTTTAAAAATGTACAACTTTCTTTTTGAACAGGTAGTATACAGTTGTTTAAAAGGGAATCACCGCTTGAATATATTCGTAGGCATCTCTCGTATAATACTTTTTATGAAAGTGATTTTCCATAAATTCATTTAAGTTTATTCAACATTTTGATTCGTTTATTTCCTTCCTTTTCTATATAAATACAAATTTATTTTCTTATTTTTGTTTAAAATCCGAAATTTATGAATATTTTTTTTAACAATCTTGAATAATCTGCAAGTTTAACTAAAAAACGACTCCAATGTACAGCAATATATCTCTCAAGTGACAAATGAAACAAAAATTTCCCAAACGAGCTCAATGAAAAAATTCAAAAAATGTACGAAAGAAAATGTTTAAGCACAAAACATTTAATAAATCTATTGAATGCAATGATTTGATATAAAACTTTGCTATAATAAGCAATCAAAAATGAGCTGCTGTAATTAATCACTTGCTAGTTTTAAAAAGAACCGCTGCACGTGTAAACAAAAATGAAGTGTATATGAATATGTCTTTAATAAAGCTTTTTCTATAGCTGCACAGACTTAGAGAGTTAAAAAAAACCTGAAGTTTCATAATCAAATTATTTTCAGTGAAAAATGATTGCAGTTATCTTTAAAGTCAAAGACCAAAATGGGCTTTATTAGGAATATCATTATTTATAATTGACAATGATGTAAAGCTTCAAAAAAATGTTCGCTATTTCAAAATTACAGTGTGTTAACATTCATTTGACCAGCTCTAAGAAACTATTAACCAAAGACGGCGCAATCGCTGCGAGTTTAAATAACTATTGACCACTTTTAAGAAATATTTAACCAACATTATTTATGCCATCGTATTCATTGTGACAGTTAAATAATTAGATTTAATGCTAACACATTAATCGCTTATATTTCATGTATTTTAACTTCGCTTTCAAGAGATAACTTTGATCGAGAGAAGTAGTAATTTTGCCAATTTATTGAATACAGTGTCTTTCAAAATAAGCCTAACAAACTTTTTATTTAATTTCTCTTGAACTAAAATGAATAAGACTTTCGTTTTAACTTTAAATCATATATATACTTGTAACACTTAACTTACAACATCTTCGATTTGTGACCTACCACGGACAATTAAGCTATGCAATTTCACATTAAATTCATTAATCAAAGATTTTAATTTTTCAGCTGAAGTTGTTTGAATTCAATGTTTCATTTACTTAGGTAAGATTTCTAAACTCTTTATCTTGTTTTTATTTAATTTATCTTTAATGTCTCCCCAAAATTCATGGAATTAATGTAAGGGATATTAGGAGGCCAATCAATCCCTTATATGGTTAATCTGATTGAATCTAAAGCAATAATTTGCTTTTATTCATGAGCTTCTAGAGAATCAAAAAATGTTTAAGTGCGATGAGGCCGTGACCGAGCTTGTCCGAACCAAAAGTCATGAATGAAATATTTATGTGTCGAAGCAAAATTCATTCAAAGCTCTAAAATAAGCTTTTCATGTAATATTTCGATATAAAAATATTCGCCCTATAATGACCCGACGCACCAGACATTTGATCGTTATTAGTGGGCAGAATTTTCAAAATGACATTAAGAGTTCTAATAAAGCGTTAGGCCAACACTTGACTTTAAATCATCAAGAAAACAATAATTTCTTTTAAAACTTATCGATTGAGCTTTAAATAACAAAATTTTAAACAAAAATTTTAAAATTTTATAATTTTTTGGAAAATTTAAAAAATAATTTTTTACAGTTCGACTGTCTTTTGTATGACTTTTCGGACTTTAGAGACTCTTTACATTTTCTAACGGTTCCGCAATAAATTTGACCATTGACAACACCTAATGACAATTCTTCATACCTCAACTATTGTTGATTTGAGTGGTTAACATGCATGAGACATTATAAAATTGATTCACTTGTCGCATATAATTCAATAATTTTAATTTTCTTGGTATCTGAGCACTGTTGCATGAACACAAAAATTATTAAATTAAAACTCTGAAACCAAGTTTTGTGAAAATAAAAATTAGGCTTGTCGTGTTTGACTTTTTCATTTGCAGTAAAGTATGCTTTCCGCTGTAAGAAACTTTTTTCTTTCTCCTCTAGAACATGTGACTTTTCTAAACAATAACAAAGAATTAATTTTATTAAAGATTAAATGCTTATGACAATTTTATAATTTTTCGAATCTGATTTGATTTACAATTTTTATAATGGGAAAATAAAAGCAATTATGGAATAATCAGAGTTGTATTTTGATGCGTCTTAGTGTTCTTTTCTTGCACTTTTTATCACAAATTTTCGGCATATTGTCAGAATCCCTATGACCATTTTTATAATAAAGCTGTAAAAGCGTGTCATTTCTTTCCATATTTGCTAAAAATTGGTGTAGGCTTCGAGGTGTCAATGATTGCAAGCCGTACGAGCCGCTTGATGAATAAAGTTTATCAAACGCAACGTTTGCGTTCTTTCCTTCAGCATTTAGCTTTGTTAAATTGGTGTAATATGCTTCCATCTCATCAACAACGCCCTAAAAAGCGAAGAACGATAAGCTCACCCTCTTCTTCTGAAAATGAATTACCTTTTCATTGATTGAATAAAATTTGTAACCTGGATTATATGAAACAAAGCTCGAGCCGAGCAATGCCGCACTTATTGGAACGCCTTTTTTCGAGTAATAAACGTTGATTCCATCTGAATGAAAGTGGCCGAAAATTGAGGTCACGATGATCTCGTGGAACCTCTCTAAAATAAGCATATAGTTTTCAAGCCACACACGAGTGCAAAAAATCGACGGCGCTAAGTGACCAGTTATTATCACTCTTTGATTATGATCTTCGGCTTGTTTTAATTCATCGACTAACCATTGCAATTGACCACTGCTTTGAACGCAATCAAATAATGTCCAAACGTTTTTTCGAGCGCACAGATTTGTGTTTAAAGCAATTATTTTAATATTATCGACGATTCTTGAATAGTAGCCGCCTAAGCGAAAAGTTTCGACTGTATTATCTGGTGTAAGCCATTCCTTCCATTGATTCGAGAAACTTTTGTATATTTCAAAGGTGCGAAACTTGCTTATGTTTAATGTTGAGAACCTATGGGATGAAACCTAACAGTTTCATCAAAATCTTTATGGTAAAAATTAATTATTTACTGATAATTTGGCGAACAGTCGTTATTTCCAAGCGATGGAAAAACAAGATTATTTCTCGCGATATATCTTTTTACTAAATTTGTGACTTTTGTTACGCGCATCATTAAAATACTCATATCCAAGTGAAAGCCATGTGCACTTGTATCACCTGTCCAGATCACAATATCGAAATATTGTGTTTTTCTGATAAAATGAAGCGTTCTCTCAATTAATAACAAAGGTGCATCGCATACACCAAATTTACGCGATGAACTCCAATAGTGACCCCAAAAGCCAGCTCGTACCGTTCCATTTTGACTTTTTCGTTCGCAGCATAAACTAGTGTTGCAATCAGCGATCGCTCCTTCTCTGTAACTTGATTGGTAATGAATATCGGACAGATGAAGGATTCGCTTTGGTGCGGTTCGAAATGGTCTCAACATTGCACTTTGTTTAGCTGGTAAAGTAACTCGCCACTTTAACTTTTTAGAGTGTGGAGCGCATTTAGCACTTATCGCAGTGCCACAAATTTCATTTACACTCAATTTTGAGTATCTAAAAACGTAATGAATATGAGCAGCCATCTCAGAAGCGTAATTCTCGCAGTAATCGGAATTATGTTTAACTTCTTCACAAGCGTAGCTGACAAATATTCTCACTCCTCTAATTGTAGGTAAACAACGCCTCAAACAGCAAATGATTTGCTTGCAGAGTTCACAGTTTTCCGCGGTACCATTTTCGCTGTTTGCTGCTTGAAAAAGCTTTAATGCGAATCGAAATTTTAGTTTATTTCGTTTGAAAACTTTGCGATTACTTACTCGCTGTAAATTTTCAGAGGTAATCAAACGTTCAAATTGTTCGGTGTCACATTTTGCAACGATTTTTTGACTAATGATTAGAATAACAAAAGTAATTTGCGAAAACAAATGCGAAATTTTTCTCATCGTATGTTATCGATTCTTTTTTAATACGATCACATTTCAAAGCTTTACAAAATTGTCTTATATTAGCATTAGAAGCATTCACAGTATTAACTCAATGTTAAACATCTTCAGCTACGTCTTATCATTTTCGTAACCAATTGCATTGACTAAAGTAAACATAAACGACTTAAGATTGTCTCTTTACTTTCAGCACTTGAAAACGCTTTTACTTTTGCGTCTAATTTAATACACGTGTTAAGTCAAAAAAAAAATGTTATTTTCACTGAAACGAACATAAGGCTGTCAATCAATTTGCATATAAGCTCATTCTAAGTTTTAGAACTTTGACCTACTTATGAACGTGAGTATTTTCATTAATAATGGATGCGATGAATCGATGGGAACTAAACAAATGTAAATTATAAATAAGCTAGAAAGTTTGTATTTGAAACTGCTTTGATCAGCGGCCCCCTCCCCAACCATGATGATAATTGTGACCGTTATGGTGGCCATGATGAATGTGATGTAAATCATGGTGGTGATGGTGATGATGCTTATTGTGATGGTGAACTGGAATCCAAACATATTTAACTTTAGTATGATGAACTGGTACGTAAATTGTTTTATGACAATGTGAATGATCTTCGTGTCCTTTTATCACAATATTATTTCCATATCCATCGGTAAACACAAGAGATGAACCACTCATTATGATGTTTTTGCCACCTTTAGATTTTTTAGCCTCCAAATATTGGATATACAATAAAATTATGACAATAACTAAAACACATTTAAACATTTTCAATGACCGCAAAGCAAACTTTAACTCTAACAAAATGCTTTCACTTCGAATAAGTCGAAAGAGATTTTCTGAATGAAGACAATTTTGACACTCCTATTTAAACAACTCGAGTTTATGTGCTTTTTCAAGTATTTCGCGCTTCATTCACTCAATGTGATATAAAAGTTCATTAATTGGATTAAAATTGTCAGCGAATGAAGTTTTACGATTAAAAAATTAATTTAAAAAAACGCACAATTTAAAATAAATTTGTTCCGATAATGCTTTTTAAAATTAAACCTTTTTTTACTTTAAACAAATTCATTTCTTAATGCACAACCATTTCAAAGCTTCATTTAATCTGTTTCAAGAAAAAAAACCGAAGGGAAATAAACATAAACATACTTAAAATGCTTATTTGTAGAGTACTCGCAGTTAATTACTTCTCCAATAAACTAAATGACGAAATGGTGCTTGAAAAACAGTTGCTTATTCCCTAATGTAATCACCGAAACCTCGAAATTTCTTGATCTTTTAGAAATGTTATTTTTAGAATTATTTTGAATAAAAAAAAGAATTTCAGAAATTCTCTTAATTTTGTGGTTTGAAAGTGAGAAGAAATTGACGAAAATTCTCTCGACACTTTTTTGAGCTTGAATTCACAAATTAAATTCAAATTCTTGTTGTCTAAATTGCGACTTGATTGTGCTTTAGTCGCGGAAGTAACTGCAATTGGCTTCTCTATTTATTGCTTTTTTCTATTTTTAAGTTCGTACTTTGACTGATTAACGTTTACTTTAGAGTGAAGAGGGGAAATAAAAGTTTGTTAGCAAACCTCTGAACGAGCACTTTCAGTCAAAAGAGAGAAAATCTAATTAAAAGTGAAATCTTTTGTCGCTTGAAAAGAACAGATTGGAAAACATTTGTCGGCACTGAATGTACAGGGTGTTCGAGATGTCGACTATGTTTTCTTCAATAACTCTTGACCAATTCATTTAATAATTTTGAAATATTACACAATAGTGCGATAATATTTGCGAAACAAAACGAGTCTTAAAAAAGACAAATTAGTTCATACGGTCAAAAATGTGGACATTTTTCGCAAACATGTCCTTTTAAACCCGAAAACGCGTTTTTAATGAAATAAAAATTATTAAATACATTAAGATGTTTAAGTCTATAACAAACATAACGTCTATAACAAAAAGAAATCGCTAATTTTTGAACAAATATTATACCGAAATGGTTATAGGAAACGGAATTAATGCTAATTTGACAATCCGGAGTGCGGATTTGACTGCATCGATCTTCACTACTCGTGCGTAGTTTAAATTTCTTTTTACATTTTAAAAGAGTCGTCTTAAAATAACAATTGACCACTTGACTAAATATGTTTTGTTTGAAAATGTCCAAAATATTGCGGCAAAGCATGGTTTCTCGGGTAATTCAACTGAAGCTCAATTGTTCATTTTTAAAAATAATGATGACAAAGTGTTTCGCGGATGGTAAACTTTCACATATTTGCAGTATTGAGTTTTTAGGGCTTTGTTTTGAAAAATTATTAAAGAAAACATAGAGGATGTCTCGAAAGTGACGCCCTGTAGTATTAGATTCAAATCGCATGCTTCACACATGTGTTAGGAGCTTGCTCCACTCTCATTCCATAATCAGCAGCTAAAATTGACGACTAATATTTGTGAATATGGCCGAAAAAATTGAATTTTCTTTAATTTCTATTGAAATGAAGATGCAGATGGACGAGGATTTAGAGGAGATCGGGTTTGTAATATTAACCCATAATATTATTGCATGATCGAACCACAGCTTATTTTCGGTTTCATACACACGCACATATGATTTTGCCATCATTCGAGCCGTGAATATAAGCGATCATGCGAGTAAATGCTGCGTATTTTCTCGATTTTTATATGACTAGTTTTAATTTGAAATGTCTAAAAAGCCAAAATAACAAATGCATATGAAATCTTATTTAATCACTTGTTCTAACCAATCTTTTTCCCGATTTCACGTTTCCGGTAAAAAGCAAAATTTTTTTCAATCGTTCACTTCACTTCATTTTAATTCTTTATCTCATTAAGTGAATTAAATCTTTAAAAGTTTTAAAGTTTTAAATTTTAAGCTCGATCCTAAATTTTTACACATTTCTCCATTCACAGATGCAAATATGAACAAGTCGCTGAAATAAGCGAATTCTTACTTAGTCGCACGAAGCATAGACCTCATTTGGGAATCATTTGCGGCTCAGGACTCGGTGGACTCGCGGATAAACTCGAAGAAAAAGATGTATTTCCATATGAAATCATACCACATTTTCCTGTTACCACAGGTGCGTTCGTTCGGTTTATATGAAAGCGTGACTGCTTAATGTTTTTTGAGATCAGCTAGCGATTGACGGTCGTTGTAAAAATCAAAAGAAAAAGAAAAAAGCATCTCGAAACTTTCATTTCAATAAACATTTGTGTTTTGGTTTTTACAGTTATCGGTCATAGCGGATGTCTGGTATTCGGAACTATTAAAGGAGTTGCGGCTGTTTGTATGAAGGGCAGATTTCACCCTTACGAAGGCTATCCCGCTTGGAAATGTGCGATGCCGGTTCGTGTGATGAAACTTATGGGAGTCGACACTTTGATTGTTACCAATGCGGCGGGAGGCATCAATCCTCAATTTAAAGTCGGCGATATTATGATAATCAGAGATCATATCAATTTCCCAGGTTTGGGCGGCTCAAATCCGTTAATCGGCAGAAATGATGAAAGATGGGGCCGTCGCTTTCCGCCTCTAAACAAGGCGTACGATCCTAATTTGATTAAATTGGTCGAAAGATGCGCTTCTGAAATTAATATCACTTCCATCATGCGACAAGGAGTGTATGTGATGGTTGGAGGACCGTCGTACGAAACGGCCGCAGAGATACGAGCTTTACATATATTGGGTGCCGATGCAGTTGGAATGAGCACCGTAAACGAAGTTATTTTTGCGCATCATTGCAACATCAAAGTGATTGGTCTTTCGCTGATCACAAATAAATGCGTGATGAATTGGGATTCGAACGAAGAGGCAAATCACGAGGAAGTTATTTCTATAGCCAAGAAAAGAGCGAACGACTTGGAGACACTTGTTTTGAAAATTATCGAAAACTACACTCATTTTGGGTCCGCGACTAACGAATGATTGAAAAGTAACGCGTAATTATTGGGGCTACCAATTTATGTGATCACATAATTTTTATTAGCTGCAGGAAAAAAGATACCTTGGCTTAAACTTATCATCAAAAGATGTACAAATGACAAAAAGATGCTGAAAACATTTTATCATACTTTCATTGAAAGTCATTTACTGTATTCATGTTCGGTGTTTTTCAATGCACTACGTGACTGTGATGTTAAAGCTTTAAATTCGTTAGTTAAAAAGTTATCAAAGTTATTCGGTGTCAAACTAGAGTCATTTACTGAAAAAGTCGAAAAAAGATGCAACAAAGTTTGGTCATTTTTCGCTGATCAATTTGTAAGAGAAAGAGGAACAAAAAAGCGTGTGTATTACAGGAGCTTGTTCAGATCCAAGCAGTTCAAAGTTCTTATGTCTCTTAATAATAATTTTTTACTCAACAAATTCATGTTATAATTATGATATTGTACATGCCTAAATTATAATTTTATTTAAATCTAAAAAACTTCAATTGATCGATTTGAACTACGAGAGACAATTATTAAAATTTTTAAATCATTTAATCCTATAATCAAAAGTACACTCGTGTCCAGAAAAATCTCTCAAATTGTTGCCTGACAGTAAAGCATGTTTTAAGTAAAGTGAAAGATTTTTCTGGACATAACAATTTTATAACCGGTAAGCGCTTCCACTGTGAGATATTTTTTGCCGATCGATGTCGACGGGTTTAACGAGTCATGCTAAATGCAAAATTCAATTCTCTGACTCTCTGACTAATGTCAAGAGCAGGATTTGAAGTCACGACACAATGGAGACAAGGCCAGCGTTTTATCGCTGGACTAACGCCTGAACCCTAATTCGTATCGTGACCATTGTTGATATGATTGGTGTTGTAGCTAACGTGAACACCGCAAGTTTAGTAATTTTTCAAGCTTTTGAACTTGAAAATTCTCAAAAAATTTTGCTTCCTTACTCAATGCTTCCATGGATTATGAAAATCACCTCATCTCGTTGACTTTTTTTATTGAAAGCAAAGAATTATTAAAAGGCAACAATTTCAAGTGCGAATTATTTAATCGAAGTGTTTCTATCATTCACAGTTATTTATCGCAAAAATATTTATTTGTATTAATATTGAAACGAATTCGAGCTCTTCACTTGAAAACTGAGAGTTTCACTTTTCAATTTTCTTTAGACAATCACAGTCGAAAATGCTGTGTTGATATTTATATTAAAATCGGAAATATTTATTGATAAAGTCGCTTCAGACAAAAGCATTGGATTAGGTATGCGCGAAAAAATTAATAAATTAAATTAATTCTTCTTATAGAGTAAAAATAAACTCAAATAAAAACAGTTGTATTCACTGTTTGGAGATTGATTTTAGAGATCAAACGAATTGAGAATAAATTTTTTTAAATAAGATGATTTTTTTATTGTAACACAATTATTTTAGATTCAAATTTCGACTAGAATATTTAGCAAGTGAATTAATTTATTATAAAAGGGTTTATCTAACAATGCACATGCGAGATACACCCTTGTTATGATAAATTTATTCAATTTAACTCACAATTTTATCTTTGTTAGTGACTGATTACCCACTGTGGAAATAAAAACAATTGATTACTCTTTACCTTTGGTTTCTTTCTTTTGTAAGGACAATTTTACATAATAAATAAGATTTGATCGTACAACATCTAATAACAGTTATTACTTCTATAAATAAATAATCACAAAAAATATAATTAAGATTGCAAATACAACATCAAAATGCAATCAAATACTTAGGATTTAACAGTTGAAAGAAAATCTCTTAAACTTAATAGACTTTAGGCAATCAAAAAATCACACTATAGTCTGCAAATCAGATGGATGTTGACAATTTTCTAATTATACGGTGTTTAAGTTCAAAAATGCAAATCAAATAGATTCAAACGTTAACAAAGTCAAAAAAAGGTCATGTCATGTCAACAAATTCACATCGCTGTCATCATAAATGCTGTAAGGCACAGTCATTTGAAGTTCCGTTGATGGTAATTGATCTTTAGCCAAAGTTGTGTCCGAATACGGAGAAAAAGAAGACGTGCCTCTAGTTATGAATGCTACTTCATTGTGATGATGTGCTAGAATGTCGTTTGTTGACAGCTGACAAAAAGAACAATTGGCTTGAAATACAATCAATTAAGAGGTAAATTGACGAAAAGATGCAGAATGAGTTAATCGAAAATAAGGAAAATGAGATAAAACATCCAAAAGAAAATAGCGAAGTCTCATGCGAAATGTTCAACACATGCAACTGCTCTCACTTCATTACTGCATTCCGTCATCTTCATCGTAATGCTAAGAAAACAAAATTACCGCAATTATTAAATTGTTAACAGCTACCGCGAGCGAAGAGCACATTTGCTTTTCACGATTTCACTATAGCTCGTGATCATTTTCAATCTGTACAAGTTTTGATGAATCTGATGATACCTGAGAATATTGGAACGATGGAGTTATTGTAGGTCCAAAGAGACGACGAATGCGACGAGCTACGTTGGTCCTATGCGCAAATAGGTATTAGTAGAACAATTAAACTAATATTTACAAACCTTCTTTCTTCGCTGAACAAAACAAAACCAACAAATGCAAGTATAATTAATAATAAGAAAACAAGAATTACAGAGCCCAAAGATGATTTTCCATCTCTGTCCTTTTCATCGATCGATTCGACCGCGGGAACTTTTGAGGAGTCTTTTGGCGGTATGTAACGACCTTGAATGCCATTATTAAAACACAAATATTTCGAGCGCCAGCGAAAGAAGTAATCACAATTGTTAGACTCATATAAAAAGTCTGGTTCGGATATATTCAATGTAGACGAGCATTCGAGAATAAATCTTGAGGTGACATTTTTTCGACTATTTTTTCCGCAAATTTGACTGGAAGACGATTCAACAACTAATTCCAAATCATTTCCAGCCAATAAGAAATGATAATTGCGAAAACTTCCAATGTCACGTTCGAAATGTTTTGGAGAGATTTTCATTTGACAAACAGATGCATTTTTACATTTTTCACTATCTGGTAACGTAGCATTCGACAAATTGATCAAATAGAAATATATATCATCAGTGTGAGAATTCAGTCCTGTTACGTTAAATGCTTGCTCAAAAAATGGTTTCACGTAATAAGAGAAATTGATGCGGTGATCGAAAATGTATCCGTTTGCTTCTTCCAGCTTTACTTCTTTAAATTCATTGATTGGACATGCAACTGTTGTTTTCCATTCGAATGAATACGTACAACCTTCGCGTTTCAAGAATTTTGGATTCCCTCTGACTGGACCGCATTTGAAAGTGATTTTTGACGACGCATTTCTTGGACATTCATTTGTGTGTCCTTCGGTATAAAGCAGCTCCAAATCACCTTCGGGAGTGCTTCGTAACTCTTGCGTCCAAAAGTTGCCCAAACTACTTTGACAATCAGTGCCATGAGTACACATACAAACGCTGCTTTTTGGATCATAACAATTGGCAGAATTTGGTAACAGATTACATATATTCAGCCAGTAAACATTACCCTCAGTGTCGTTTGCCTGCCATGCATGTGATACAGAAGAGAGTTTGCGGAGATCGTAAAAATGTTTATCAGTAAGGAGAGTGCATTTATGTTCATGTGCGTGTAAATCGCAAACCAATTTTGTTTCCCAACTGAATAGTGCTTTACAACCATCAAGTTTTTCAAATTTAGGACTTGATTCATGACCAGTTTTACTGCAATGAAACCGAATCGAAGTCGAATAGGTTTGGTTATTTATACAATTCGAACCATTCGAATAGTAAAACCATAAACTTTTTCCGTCGAATTGGGCTTCTTTATGATGAATATTCCCCAAACTAAGAAAGGTCTTATCATTTCGCTTCAAGCAAACGACAGCGTCTTTACACGCGGGTGAGTTGAAGTAATTACTTATTTTACACACATTAATGCTCAATGTTTCGATTTCTCCCAAAAATACATGGATAAGTCGGCTTTCTGAAGAGTCTGCATCAATGTCGCTCAAATCAGCTTCTAGTCCTGTTCGATTGTCTTTGAATCTACATTGATCTTCTAAATAGATCCTTTTAGGTGAGCAAACAAAAAAGGTTTTCCAGTCAAACATAAAGGTGCATTCATCCTCATTTTCGAATTTGCCTTTAAAAATTGGAAAACCAGTATCTTCACTTTGATCACACAAAAATCTTATAATCGATTTAGTTCTTTTGGAATGGTTTGTTGGACATGGGTCGCCATTTTGATACTTTAATGCAATAGATCCATCATACAATTGAAATGGGGGGTCTAACGGTTGACCATAACTGAAAGTCTTATTGTTATTCTGCCAATCTATTTTACATATGCCAACATTTCTACCACAAGATACCGAAGTTCCGAGTGCATTAAATGGGTTCACAGGTTTACATACATTTATTAGGAAGTGTTCAAATCCAAAGTAATGAGCGAAATGATTGCCTTGAGCCAAAGAAAGCGGTCCCAAGTCAATTGTATGTGTGCCATTTTGCCAAACACAATTAGCAGTAGCTATTGGAAACCGGCAAGCGTATTTAGTTTCCCATTTGAAGAAGTAGGTTGAATTCGCTTCGGATAAAAACTTTGGTTCTCCCTTTCCTATGGTTTCGTTGCAGATGAAATCAATTTCGGTTCTCCGAAATGGAACAGTTTTATTATTATACTGACTTCTATCTTCATAAATCAGTTTTAAAACACCGTGAAAATAAATTAAACTCGAATTTACTTTGCCTAGAAGCGCTTGTTTGGTGTTATTTTTAGAGTAAAGACATGCAGCAAAACCAGTGCCACACTCTTTCGCTTCACCACAAACATTTAAATAAAAAATATGATCTTTACTAGAAGCGATGTATGAATTTGTAGTCTGAAGTGAGTTCAAATCGAACAAAACGCCGAGATTCGATTCAACTACGGAACAATTACTACCGACTGATATTCCCGAAGGACAGGCAGCGCTTATTTGCCAATCGAAAAAGTATTTGATTCTACCCGCGCGCTTTTTCATTTCTAAAAGAATGGGCGATGAGTCAGTATTTCCGGGTGAGCAGAATAAATTGATTTCAACGATGGTTTCATTACGATAATAATAAATCAATTGAAGAGCGGTCGTTTGATTGTTGAAGTTAAGAGATGTGTTTGCATCGAAGTCACCAAGTGAACGCGTTTGGTTCGTGCTTTGGTCGAGCAGACAAACAGCTGTATTCGGATGTTGTTTAATGCAGGCATTACTTTCGTCGCTCGCATTTGGCAAATGTCCGCAAATGTTGAGAAAGATCAGTTCCGATCGTTTAATAGCATAGCGGCTTTTGGTATCGAAAGCGGCGGTTGTAGCGACGAACGCGGCCTCGCCGCTGTGTCTTCGCAAGAGACTCAAATCGTAAACAGTGTTTTGGTCGATTCGCACGGAACAATCGAAAGTAGGAACTCGCGTTTCGCTTCTTGAAGATTCGTTCGTACGGCTGATTGTGGTTGTTGCGCGAAATGCTGCCAACGTTTGCAATATCACAGATAAGCACGCGACAATCGCCAGCAAACAGTGACCGCTGGTCGCAGCTGCGGTCGACATCGCGTTACCGTTAATGCACGCAATCAAAAGTCGTTCGTTCGTCGCTTAAATACGCATTCGTTTGCAATCAAAGTACAAGTTGTGTAAAAGGGTTGTCAATAAATAGTGCGAATTCACAGCGCAAATATCGCTGCGAAAGGGCCGTTTTAGCATTGCGCAAACAATGCTTCGAAAGCACAACGCTTTCGCTTTCGCGTGTCGTTTCAAAACATTTCTGAAATTGTTTTCTCTTTTCTAGTTTAGATCAAAGTTAAATTGTTTGAAAATTGCTCTCATCAATGAGTGCACCAATGATTTGCGAACATTTTCTCTGCCAATCAGTTTTTTTTTTCTAATCCAATACTTCAAATGAAGAAAATATTTTCACGGCCAAACTTGTATCAGTGTTTTTATCTTTAATAAATAATTTTTAAAATGTAATTCGTATTATAAAACTTGTTTTTTCTCACAATATTTCTTTGGCAGACTAAAACAATTTTTAGTCTGATTGATTAAAAATTCTTACAGTTGTTTTCAACAAAATGTAGTTAAATTTGTTTCGAAAATTTTCATGAAAAGTGCAAATAAAATCATTTTCGCATTTTCGATTTTAAAGCGCGCAACTGTAATAATTTTAATTTTAAACCACTAGACTAGAATTAGCATTCTGACCCTCTGACAAGGTCCATTAAGACAGCTTCTATGATCAATGAACTGAATTTTTTACTCTGATAGTTTCTTCTTTCCTTTGTTTCCATCACACTAAAACTTAACGTTAGGAAAGAGACTTCAAAGTTTACATATTTTGCTCATGATTTATTGCGAATAAATTAATTTTCACTTTTAAGTTATTGATTGATTGATTACATTAAGAAAAAATAAAATAAAAATAAATAAAGCACAGATTTTGGTACACTTGTGTCCAATAAAATTTTTCACTCTACTGCTTTCATTAATTTCAAACAAAGATTTCGAAGACATTTTTGGTAAAAGTAAAATGAAAACTGTTCGAAAACATTAAACATTTTTGAAAACTTTGTAAAAGTTTAAATCAATATAATAATTATTAAAAATTAAAAATTTCTACTAGAATCATTGGTATACAATAAATAAATAAATAAATAAATGTTAAAATAAACGACGATTATTTTGATACCAAAAATATTAATCTATTTAAACTATTTTGTGAAATATGTTATTCGAAAAATGATTTCTTACTTTCTGAACAGGTTGTACATCGCATAGCAGCAGTATTACGCGAGTCTAAGCTAGCTAGAAAGCTAGAGGCTATAGCGAATTTGAAAGAAAAGAGGGAAAAGACGGGAGAAAGGAGACTGTTGAGTGTGCTTTCTCCTCTCTTTCTATGCCCTCTTCTTCCCCAAATGCCCCATAAACATCTAGTTTTTTGGCTAGAATACTCGTATACATACTGAAGCAGAATTAACAATCTGGCAAAAGTAGATCAAATGAAAAGTTTTGGCCAAAGTCTTTCGAGTTGAGCATATAGCAACAATATTTAGTTCGTGCTTGCAGAGAGAAAAATAGAAAACATTTCAATTCGATCTCGCAGAATGATTAGTAAGTAATAATAAAAGCGCGCAAATATTGTTAGAACGTTCATACGAGTTTATTCGATTTTCTAAAGCTTCTTATAAAATATATGCAAAAGTTGTTCACTTTGAAAGCGAAGAATGTTCAAAGCAAAAGTACCATTGATTACGATTTCATTAGTCTTAATCTGTTTAGCCACATTTATCTGGTTTTCATCTGAAAAAGGAAAAAATGTAACAGTCGCGCAAGCAATTGTAAATTTTGTTATGCCAGCAATTGTTCTGATCGCTGCCTTGGCAGAAAATCTCAGCTTGACAAAGATTATGTTTTGGATTTACGCTGTACTTTCGATAATAATGGCTGGAATTCTCATCGCCGATACAATACCCATTGCGAAAGACGAAGCAAAGAGAACGTCGGCAGGTTACTCTAGTTTGGCCTTTTCAGCTATTTACTTCGGTTGCAGTATATCAATGACAGCCTTGATTCATAATTTCAAGCAACGTTTGGAAGCGGCAAGATGAATTCATTTAATCCTCCCCTCTTTTATCTGTTTAAATAAATAAAAAATTTCCAAAAGGCTTGAGCTCGTTTGACTTTGACTATGATGTTATCTAGAGTTATATGAGATTTATTGTTCACTGTTAAAAATAAAAAGTAAAACACTTACCGTTGAAACGGCGCCGTGTTTTGCTGCTTAAAACGGCGTTTTAAAGCGCTAGAAACGGCGTGTTGTTGTAATTTCCGATTGCAAGCGGAAACGCCGTTTTAACGGTAAGTCTTACTTTTTACTCAAACTCATCTCAGTCAAAGATTTTCAAAAAAGAAATAATTAATGACAATTGAACCACCCCGGTCGCATCAAAAGAATTTCTATTGAATTGAAAGATAAAGTGGGCTAGACTATTTTATTCTTAGCGACTCAATATATCCAAGACCATTTTGGCAACAATTTTGCTCATTGTGTAGTCGGGAGCATTTTTAAAAAAGCGAAGGGCTTTGGTTTTCTACAGTGCGATCATAACCCTGAAACCATTCTAAGAGCAAATGTAAAAAGTCTTTAATCTTTTATCCCGAACATCAACAAATATTTACTTACTTTGCGGTAAAGAGAATCCAGACAGACGTGTTCCACTATCATATCAATTTATATGCGAAACGATTAAAGAGCCGAGAAAATTAAAGCTTCAAAGTGGAAAACTTTATAATTTTAAAACATTCAAATTCGGCGATAAGACCGTCTCAAATTTCTGGATTGAAGAATAGAATAAAAACTGAAATTCGATTTGAAATTTGAATAAAGATATTTTGTTACAGTTCTTAATTTGATTCTTAGTATTTAGAACCTAGTTAGATATATTAAACGTTTTAGGGATTTTTATTAAAATCATTCGACTAAATTTGTTTCCTAATATTAATTTAGGCATATCTTTTCTGTCATTGAGTAACAAAATTTCAGTAAGTTTATTGATAACCAAAACAACTATCATAGAAGACTTGAAGTTACGATTAAATTTAATAAAGCAAAAATTTATTTGAATTAAAAAACATTTAATTTAAAATATAAATAAAAAAATCTATTTTTTCGGCTTGAAGCCCTGAGCATTTAAAAATTTCTTTCCAATTTCTGTCTGGCTTGATAAACTCGACTTCTTTTAATCGAATAGTCGATTCTTTGGTTTCTGTATAAATTGTATTAAATAAAGTATGACTTAACTAAAGAATTTCCGTGATGCATTTGTAAGTGATTCAATTGAAAAGTAAATGAAATAAAATTCCGCTTTGTAATTCTTTATATGTTGTCGCGTCCGCGTGCGGCCCCGGGGTCAGGGCGCCGAAGGCGCAGCATAATTGGGAGAACCCCGGAACCACCCACATTCCTGACCGTCTTCTGCGACACAAGAGTAGCTTTTGTTTTTGAAACGAATAAAGATTGAATTCAAAAGGAAGAAACTTACTTTTGACAAAAAAGGTACTTCCTTTCGCTTTCTCGCTTCTTCTCTCCTCATCTCTTTCCCTTCTGTTCAAATCTTAATTCCTTTCGAAACTTTTTGAAGGCCAAAACCCAAAAACGCAGAGTACCGACAAAAATGGTGGAGACGTCGGGCCGGGGGTCCCCGAAGCTCATTGAGGGGCACCGCCCACATTCCTTTGTCTTCTGCGACGCAACAGACAAAAAGACGAAAAATTGTAGAAGTGAACAGAGAAAGAATCAAATAAAACAAAAAGGTACCTTTGTTTCATCGCTTTTGACTTATTCTGCTTTTCAGTCTTTTGCCCAAATCTTGGTCCGTTTCAGTGAGCTGCGGTTTCAAATTCGAGCGACTCACATCACTTCATTATTCATTATTGTATTTTACATTATATTTCAAATTAAAGTGATAAAAATTAATTTTAAAATGTATTTTTAAACAATTCGAATTGCCCTTAAAATAACATTTTAAAACGAATAAAATTATATAACGAATGAACTACACTTTAAAGTTTTTTGGTCAATTTCTGCACTTTATTCTGCGTAAAACTGCATTTTTCGTAAAAATTTTTTTACAGTTTTATTCGACCAAGAAAATTTTTTTCATTGCAATAATATTGAAACTTCCAATTCCTTATAAATAAGAATTCATATATTAATGCGAAAATTCTTATGAAATTAGGTTTTTTAAGCAAAAATGTGTTTTCTAGTTTATTATCAATGATTTTATGATTATATTTAGAGTGTAAACAGAGAACTCAATTTTATAATGCTACAATTTGTTTCATTTTTGGTAAAAATTGTTAATATTATTAATTATTAATAATAATATTAAATTGCTAAATTTTTTACATTTTAACTTCCTTATTTCATCATCATACAAACCTTAACAACATAACCTACTTTTGGTAACTTTGATTATTGTATTCAGTTCTTTGAATATTTGAAATGAATGATGACTATTCTGCTAGATATCATAAAAAGCATCAAGATTATCTAGGTTTAATGTTTTTATTTTGAAATCACACGTGAATAAAAATTCTCACTAGCGTTATATGCATAACAGAAGTCTGAATCCTTTAATGTCGCATTTGAACCTTTGTACTGGCTAACTTTTATAAGAAATGCTCTGGAACCATTCACTGGCTTCCTAGCGAGGTAATTTTTTCAAGAGATTACGAAAAACTTTTGTAAAGAGTTTATTTGGCAACAATTAACACAGATGAATTCATCATGAAGATAACGATTAAAAAGTTGTTTTACAAAGTTTTTTAATCATTTTTTGGCTGTTATTCTCTTCGTTGTTTTAAAAAATGAACAAACGTATAAGATTTGCAGTGAGTAATGTTGGCAATACCTCAATTGATTAAGTACTGAGTGACCCTATGTCTATGCAGCCCATTCTATTCCCGTCCCATTTCTATTCCCTTCCCTCAGAAGAAATGTCTATCTCGAAAAGATTTGTTGAATATCTTTTTGTCACCAACAAACACTCTAAACAGTTAAAGCTTGTGTCTCTTGTGCCGAGTTTGTTGCATTAATAACGGAATAAGAAATCTAACTAGTCAGTACAATTTTAGCTTTGCTTTTCTTACTCTTATCGACCGACTTTAGCTATTATATCCAGACTTCGTTGATCAAGCACTTGTTATTCGCGTGAATTTTCGTAAAAAATCCTCTATAAGCAAATTTTTATAAAATAAATTTTAAAAAGTTTCCCATTCCCAAAAGCTTCACTCCCACTCCCATCAGTGAGAACGAAAAAAATGGTATCAATCCTATTCTCGTCCTTTGCAGACCTCTACAATGCAGTAACAGTTTTTGTATTGTCTCGCAAATTATTTTTGCTTTCCAATTTATTTTTCTTCCAAAAGAGCTGCTTTTGAAACGAGTTTTCTTCCTGAACGTACCACTTGTGTACACCGGTGAAAGCGATAGAAATGAAAACAATTGAAGAGCCTACTAAACTTGTCAACTCAATTGGCTCATGAAGAAGTACAACTTGAAAGATGAAAGCGAAAACTACCTTAGCAGTGTTTGCTAAAGATATCGGACCTGCTTTCTCGAGTTTAGTAGCTAATGTAAGACACAATTGTGCTAAACTTCCTGATAAACCAAGCAGAAATAACAGTATGTAACTTTGAATAGAAGCAGGAAGTTTCAAGCTGCCAATGAGGGTTAAAATAGTGGTTCCTGTTAAAACGTAGAAAAGCGAAAGCCAAAAAACAACAACAGCGGCAGATGTTTTACGAAGCTTTCTTAGCGTAATGAAAACAAAAGCAGTCGAAATAACGGCCAAAAATGAGAGCAAGGTACCAGTCAGTCTTCTTGTTTCATCAAAATCAGAATTTCCATTAGCTCCAAAAATAAATGTTGGTCTACAAATGAGAAAACCCCCGACTACCGTGGCAAGAAGTGCAAAAACTTGAGCCATACCAATTGGTTCTTTGAGAAAAATTCTAGCAAATATGGTAACCACAATTGGTGTTGACAGGCCGATTGCAGCAGAATCTCCTAATGGTAAATACCGCAAAGACATAAAACCAAATGTTGACCCAAGGAAGCCGCAAATGCATCTTGCCAAAAGAAACCACCGTTCTTCTTTCTCTCCGAAAATTGGATATTTGTAATATAAAATAACCAAAGTGTAAACAATCAATTGAAAAAGCGATCTGTTGAAATGATTAAGCGAGTTATTATTGAAATAACCTGAGGAATTATTGAAATCTCTTAAGATCACCTGAATATGTTATGTTCAATTGGATGTATTTCAACCACAAGCTTTACAATCAAAGCACATGTCGGAGCCAAAAAAGAATTAAACAAAGCAAAAATTATTCCTATAGCTGGGATCTTAGCTAATTTCTCATAGAATGATCTCTTATTTACTTCTTCACACTTCTTCTTGTCTTGCATTTTACTTTCAGTTGCGAATTAATAAATGAAAAAGTTTAATAAAAAAATTTAATTTTTTATGCCTCTTTTCTATTAGGATCGTTTACTAGCATAATCAATATTTCTTAAAATAATTTTTTTCACAAAATAAGCATTTTCTCTTTAGATTTAAATAATAATAAATTCAAAATCATGTAATTTGTTTGTAGGCTTTTGATTGGATTTTAATTTCTAGCATTTTGAACAAGCTATTTCAGAAAATTCTTGCTAATTCAGATTTTTCACTGGAAACTTTCACATAAAAAGCTGATGTAATATTGCAGAAATATTTTGTCAGAAAACTAACATTCGCGGAAACATTTTTGCTGAATGAATGCAAGCTTTACTTAGATAGAAGCTATTAAACGTTTAATAATAATTTTGTCTAATGTAATTAATTAATTCTTTTTGAAAATTGTTTGAATTGATGCAATTTTTAAAATCCTGTGTTAATTAATTATACAATAAATATCCTCCGTAAAAAAGATTTTTTTTCGATAAATTTTTAGAATATCAACATAAATATGTAAATATGATCAACATTTCGAAGATTATACTTTTGCATTTAACCAATTTTTTTCAAACAATTGTAAAGATTATTAGGCGCCAAATTATACTGATTTTTATAAATAATGAGAACAATTTTAAAAACAAATCTTTGTCGAATGGTTAGCCAATTTAATCTTTCAAGCATTTCACGAATAGGAGTAAATTTTCCAACATTTAAAATGCAGCGCATAGCATTGTTTTGATGTTTTTGAATTAGATCAATCTCAATAATCATTATGTGGCCAGTAAACTGTCGCACAATAATCGAGATGAGGCAAAATAATTGCGTAAATAAGCATTTTTGTCCAGTTGCTTAAACGTTTACGAATTCTCTTTGAGTAACCAATTTTTGCGAAACTTTATTCGAGATAAATTCAAAACGAGTTTGAAAAGAAAGTGTTTGCCAAGAAAGACAGAAATAATTTGGAATCTGAATTCTCATTCACTCTCAATCTCATATTCATTTTATCATTCATCATAATAATATGATATTTATCATTCATTTATAGCAATCTAATAATATCATCTCAATATAAAAACTGCTTTGAGCATTTAAAGCTGTAAAACTCATGTTGGAACAAGCTTAAAACGAAAATTTATAAATCTAAATAACTAAATGATAAATAAATCTAAAGGTGAATATTAAC
This sequence comes from Dinothrombium tinctorium, assembly GCA_003675995.1. Lineage (NCBI taxonomy): Eukaryota > Metazoa > Arthropoda > Arachnida > Trombidiformes > Trombidiidae > Dinothrombium > Dinothrombium tinctorium. The sequence continues at coordinate 9,838 of NCKU01000933.1, read as the reverse complement.
TTTTAAGATGGGGATAATGAGCAATAATTACCATGATTTTCATATTTAATCGTAATGCTACTGAATTATCATAGTAATCGTGGCACAAAAGAATTATGAAAAAAGAAATTTATTTAAACAAAAATTACAATTCATTACTAGGAATGTAAACTCAATTATAATGAATTTTGGTGAGTTTAGCAATTAAATCATATTTCAAAGTGGAAGAAGTATGTTACGTCGTATATCGAAAGCTTTGGCTGCTTTGTATTGTTCAAGACCAGTGTAAAGTTTGACTACTCTCTGACACATGTCTGCAAATCTGCGATCATTTCGATCGCGTAAAACTTCAAAATAGATTTTCATTGGACGAATGTGACCTGTCTGTATTAGGAAAGTAATCGTTTAAATTAATCATAAAAACAACGTAAAAAATCTCACGATAGCAGTAAAATTGAGACTGTCTCTTATTCTCCAATCGTAAGCAATATTGTATGTCACTTTCGGTTGCAAAGGACACTCAGCAGGTGATTCTTGATTCGTGATCGCATGCTTGACTTTTCCGCATTCGTAACTCTTAAATGCATCTCTCGACACACGAAATTTCAGCGAATAGATGTTATTTAAATTTTCGCCTATAGGAAAGTCGTTCAAAAAAAATTTAAAATAGTTGAGAAATACTTGCTTAATTTGAATGTAGTATTGAAGAAAAAGGTTCCGTTTTTTCCATCAACATAGTCTTCCAGCTGTTCATTTAAGCAAATAAACTGTTTGAGTTTGTTAAAGAATGAATCTCTGCAGTTGATAGTTTCTTGAGCATATATCTGATCTCCTTTACTATAATAAGTGTAAAACTTTTATTTGAGAAAAAATTTTGATTTTTAAAAACCTTTTGCGCAAGCAGATCAAATTAAATGTGGTTGGTTTGACTTCTCCTATAATTGAATAACTTTGAAGATCTCTTAGCAGGTAATCCAATGGGTACTTTTCGTTGCAGCAAAGCGCGGTTTGAGTACAATAACGTGCCACGTTTGAGTCTGCTTCGAAAAGAACTTGCCGACACTTTGACTTCGATAAAATTTAAAAAATTATTTTTACTTGTGAGTTAAAAACTAAATCATACCAAACACTGGGCGTAAGTTTTAAACGTTTCAAGCTCATTCATCACCGAACATTTGTAGAATTTGGTGCAATTTCGTTTACACGTCTGTTTAAAAAAGTTCACTTACTCTTTATAATCAATAGAAAAATAATGATTACAAGACGTTCAGCAGCTTTCTCCATTGTTAACATGGGTGACACTAATTTCATCCTACGAGCTGCAGATATGCCCTATTATGTTTCCAAGAAAAAAATCATTATCCAAGTTTTTGTAATCATAGCATTACTGTATATGATTTGGTAGCATTCACATTGTAGTAATGAGCGCTAAGTGCAATCAAAATTACCAAAATCTGTGAGGAAACCATGTTAACTTGAGAAAAAAAAAATTAATTTGGATAAAAACGTTTCAACTCACACAACTTTGCCAAATTTAAAATAAAAATGTGCTTGTCCTAAACACAAAAATATGGAAACAGAGAATATGAAATCAAATATTGATACTCTTGACAATAGTTTAAGAAACAAACTGAACTTATTGTTGACGCGGAATTTTTCAACTCTTTTTTTTCTTTTGAAACTTAATCATAATAAAATAATTGATATAAGAGAAGAAAATTGTTGATAGTTTCATATTCTTTAACAGATCATTTTAAATTCTTGAAAATAGTACATAAAAAACAAAGAAACGTAATCATAAAAATCAAGTACTTTAATCATTAAATTAGATAAGATTAACAAACTATGATTGATTCTGCTTTTCGAGCATATAATTTATTTCCAGTTCTTTCAGATTCAATTCAAGAATTGCAACTTCATCATATTTGTGCTCTTCCCGGGCCTTTTTGATATAATTCTTTATTATGCTTATTTGCACTAACATTGGGTCAATTGCGTTTAAATCACAGTCAGGTTTCAAAGAGAATTCTGGCCCCCATCCAGTGTCTGGTGACACAAGCTCGAATGAAGAAGCGGATGAGACCTGTGTTAGATTCTTCGGATCGAGTTTTGACGACGGACTCGATGATGATGAAGATTGTGATCGCAAAGCTTCTGCTTCTTCGAGTGCGAGCTTCCTTTCTTCTTCAATTCTTTTTTGAATCTCTTGTCGTCGTTTTTCTTGCAGCTTTTGAAGCTCCTCTTCTGTGGGAAGCGATGGAAGTCCGACCATATTTTCACGCAAATACTGCGTAGCTGAGAGACGAATATTTCGTTGAAGTTTAAGCTGCGACGGATGCGGAGGAGGCTCGTTCTGGATGTCGATATTTGATATCTTCCGACTGAAATATAACATTTTAAAAATGAAAATAAAATAAAAACAGTAACCTGACAACGTCGATATTTTCGGCAATCCTCATTAATTTTATCCTTAAATCTTGAGCGTCTCTCAATTTGTAATTGCTTTCGCCCTGACTAAATATCAAATTATAATTATTTGTTGCACCACAGAGGATCAATGATACCTCAAGGAGGAGCACATTTGACAGTAAAGTGGAATGAGTTTATTGCCATCTGCTATGAATGATTTTAATTTTTCATACAATTGTGTAATAATTGGCTTTGCAAACTGGTCTTCAACAAGTTGATTACGGCGATCGAGTAATATTTTGCAGTCGCAACAAACTCGAATATGAGGTTCACCCGCAGAATTAACCATTGACATAAGACTTGAGTTGCTACCTCTTCGCGGTAATCCGGCCATATTAGAATCAGGATTCCGTGAAGAAGACGGTAGCAAGGAAACGGATTGCAAATTAGTTGGACTGATAAGTTTACTAGCGTAATCGAAATCCAAAAACATGGAACAACTGTGACACATAATTCCACCGCAAAGGCGACAATGATGTCGACGTCTGGAAATATTGAAAGACTTCGCACAGCTTGGACATAATTTAACATCGGCATCATTCACCCAATCGACAACACTCTTTTCATGTTGTTTCCTCTTTTCGGGATCATTGGGCGCATCCTTCATTAACTTATCTAATCTAATTAACAATTTATTAGTTTCGATCACATATCGTTCAATACGAGAATCTCGCACTTGTTTGAAGTACTCGAAAAAACTATTTGTTGGTCCGATCGACTGGTTAGTTCTCCAAATATGATAGAAAAAAGGCTCTCTAATGGCTAAAGCGGAGGAGGAATCAAGTGTTGAGATATCTTCGAATGTGTCGGCTTTATTTAACATCTTTCTCGCTTTGCCAATGAATCCCTTCAACTGTGAGCTCAACTTTTTCGTCGTTTCTCTATCATCATTAGTGTGAACAGCAGCGAAATGGTCCTGCAAACGAAGTATAGTCTTGAAGTCGGTCATACAGTCGGGACAGAGAAAGCCTTCTTTGACCATTGCCTGCTCTTTGTCCACTTGTTCAACGATTAAATCGTCGTCGAATGGATTAGCCATCTCTTAGCTGCGGTCGTTTGCTGGTCTTTTCGAAATATAAAAAAAAATACAAAAGGGAAACTAAGCGTTTATCGAAAAAAATGAAGCAGAGTCGAGGTGCAAACCACCCATCGTTTCATTTCAATGTCAATCAGCTGTTCGCTCGAAATTCGAATGCAGCGAATAGCGATGCCAAAAGCGACAAATTTGTCGGAATTCGTGCATTCGTTGAAACCGAACGAATTGTGTTTTCACTTTTAGGACAAAAAGAGTTGCTTTTATAAAGAATTGAGTGAGTTTCGAACGTTGAAAAGTGTGAAATCAAAATTGAAACGGTTGATCCAAAAACGAGGTCAACACATGTTTTGCACATCTGTTATTAATACATGTGTCCCTCGCAAACGAGGATAGCGAATCGTGTTCAGTGTGACACAAAACGCGGCGAAAGGTTGATTTTCACTCAAAGCACTGTTTTCCTTTTGTTTTCTTAATTTATAAACAGTGAATTGAACCAAACTTTGCTTTCATTCTCTCCTCAAATATAAGCCGAAACAAGCAATGAGCGTTGACGACAGCGACGATGAAATGGTGTCAATGAAAAAACGCGCCTCGAGTAAAGTGTTCGATCGAAGCGACGACGAAAACAGCGAAGAGAACAATGATAAAAAAGTGTTGTCACGCGCTTCTTTGGATTCAGATTCGGAAGACAATCGCAAAGCAGCAAAAGGCAGCGACGGCGGCGATGAGGATGGTGAAGGAGATGAGGATGGCGCGGGCCAAGAGGAAGAGTACGTCGTCGAGAAGATTCTCGAGAAGCGTAAACGCAATGGTCGTATCGAGTATCTGATCAAATGGCAAGGCTGGCCTGATGAGGACAACACATGGGAGCCCGAAGAGCACCTCTCGTGTCCAGATTTGGTGCGAGAGTTCGAAGAGAAGCAACGGCGAAAGAAAGAGAAACGGGCGCGAAAGGAGAAAGAACGACAGCGAGAAAAGGGACACGAAAAAGATCGCAAAGACAAAAAGCATAAACATGATCGCGAGAAAAAAGATAAATCAGATAAAAAGCACTCGAAACATTCGAGCGCTAAACGTGAAATTTCACCGGTATTCGAAGACGAGCCTCTTGCCGTTCCCATAAAAAGAAAGTTGTTCGAAGATACTGATACAGATGATTTATCACGAGGAAAGCCGGAGTCCGAATTCAGTGATAAAATTAATAGTAAATCAGATAAAGAGAATCAAAAATCGAAGAAATCGAGAATCGACTCAGACGATGATTCTAAATCCTCAAAGTCTGATAAAGAAAATGAAGATGATGACGAAAAAGACGATAAAGTGTCGAAAGAGGAAGATGATGATGGGTTGACTGGTTTCGACAGGGGTTTAGAGCCAAAGAAAATAGTTGGCGCTCTCTTATTAGATGGAGAAATAAAATTCTTGATTCGATGGAAAGGCTCGGAAGTCGAAGATTTAGTGCCGAGAACAGAAGCGAACGAAAAATGTCCTCAACTTGTAATTAAGTATTATCAAAAGAGACTTAGATGGGTAACATTTCCAGGATGAAAATTGCTCGCAGGTGATTCCATATAGTGAACTATGGCAAATATCAATTAGAAAATTCGAGTTTCAAAAAATCGATGCCGTTCTAGTTTCTCAATTTCTCACTTGGTACACATTATCTTTTTATCGATTCACCTTCATTTCACATTTTGCAACAAATATGTTTTTTGTGTCAGGAATTCATTTCATCGATTTTGCAAATAAAATGCATTGATTTTAAAGCTGTTTGTTGTAGCCATCGATATTTCGCATTTTTAAAACAAAAGTTGATCGCTTACACAATGGCTGCGTTGAAAAACTTTAATTTTGACAACGTTTCGCCCACTAACTGTTGGGCATCATCTGGTCAAGTGTGAGCTTGCAAATGACCACTAAATCCGTTTTTTGTAGAGACTATCACATAAACGAGAAAATTTTTCGGTCTCTACAAAAAAAACGGATTTATTGCCTCAGCCCCTCTCACTCCGCTATCTTTAACGTTTCCTAAAACTTTCGCTTCTCAAATTTCGGCTTCAAATGAGCACACCAAATGCAGTAACAAAAAGTGATCATTTGCAAGCTCACACTTGACCTGATGAGACCCAACAGTTAGTGGGCGAAACGTTGTCAAAAATAAAGTTTTTCAACGCAGCCATTGTGTAAGCGATTAACTTTTGTTTTAAAAATGCGTTAACTGTTTTTTTTCATCTCGCTAATTTCGAACGCTCAAGTAGTTCAACGCTCGATGGGATTAACTCTTTCATCTTTATTTGTTAAACAAATTGCGTTGATCTTTGTTTTAACACGAAGTTAGGAATTGCACAAATAATATGTATATATTAAAAACCAATTTTGCATCAAAATTCGTTTATAAATACTGTGATAAAAAATAACATTAATTACGTTAAGTCTTTTTTTTTCATTATCAACTCGAACTTATTCTGTACAGGAAACAGTTTTTCACTTCTCTGCTGTGAAAGACGGCATTTTTAGAAACGAATAATAACTTTTTTATATGAAGAGAAAAATCAACAACACCATTTGCTTTCACTTTGATCGGCTGCAATCCGCGATAAACTCGTATCTAACAAATGTCCATTTGGAAAACGACTTGAACCTAAACTTTGGGCAAGCAGCGAATTCGGACCGAAATGACCGACTTTAACGCCGTCCCAATCGTCTCTTAATTCAAATTTACCCGCTTTTAACTTATCATATATTTGCTCGGCAATCATTCTAAAAGCTAATTCGACATTTTGTCCGGTTTTCGCCGACGTTTCGATGAACTTAATGTTGTGAAAATCGGCGAACGCTTCACCCTCTTCGCGAGTGATTTCGCGTTCCAATTCGAGATCCGATTTACAAGCAACTACTTGATACACGGCACCGCTTGGTTCGATATGTCTTCTTGCTTCGAACAACCAGTCGACGAGATGATCGAAGCTTGATCGCCTTGTGACATCGTATAGAAGTAAAGCGCCAACTGAATTGCGATAATAAGAACGAGTGATTGACCTGAAAACGTGAAAATTTGAATAAAAGTGATAAAATCGAGATGAGAAATGAGAACATACCTAAACTTTTCTTGTCCGGCAGTGTCCCACAATTGAAGTTTTATTTTCACATTGTTTTTAATGTCGATTATTTTAGCGAAGAAATCAACGCCAACGGTGGGATCGCTTGTTTCGCTGAAAGAGCCTTCGGTGAACACTTTCAGCAGCGTACTTTTTCCCACCGTGCTGTCGCCGATTAGAATGAGCCTGAATTGGTAATGAAACGGAGGTTCGATCATTTTCCTGTTAGCATCCCTCGAAGAGGAGTTCAATACTGCATCGATTGCCGGCGCCAATCAACGGACGATACGCTCAGAAACGTTTCGATTACGTCAAAAACGCGAAATTAGTTAAATGCGAGACGAAAGGGTGAAAGCGGAGAAAGCGTCGTTTGCTTTTCGAAAGTTTTGAAAACAATTCAAAAAAAGGCAAACAATCGAAATTCATATGACTTCTTTGTTTGGGGAGCGTTCGCGCTTTGCGTCTGCGTGCTGCGGTCGACTGTCGCAAAGCGGGAACAATCCGAAAGCGAACCGCTTTTCGAAAGAAAAGTGAGCGAAAAGCGAAATGATGTCAAACACGGAAAGCGAACAAATCAAATTCAAGGGATGCGTCAACAACGCGAAAGCCGTCATTCAATTGTTGCGAGCGATCGAAATCAGCGAAAGCGCTGTGATTGCGTTCGGCGAAAAGGGTGTGCGAATATCGACCGAAAAGTATCGTTGCATTCAAAGCTCAGCTTTTCTGCAAAAAGAATTGTTCGAAGACTACGCTTTGGATGGCGAATGCGAAGCGATTAAAATCGACCTCCGTTTGCTCATCGATTGCATCGGCGTTTTCATCACTGGCAATTTGCACGCTGTAGCTGATGTCAATCAACGATACAGCAGCTTCTTGCGTAATAATCAATGCTCTTTGGATGCAGGCTCCACAGCCTTTAATTTGCAGGTCTCTTTGAAGTTCACTTACAAAGGATACGGTTATCCATTGGAGTTTAGCGTTGAAGAGAACGATGCTTGCACCACATGCACTATTGAAACATATCCTGCTGATGACATGCCTTATTTTGAGATAAGCGGAGACGATGTCGCTGCCAAAGTGATATTAGAATCAGAGTTTCTACTCGATGTGTTCGTCGATTTCGACTTCTCGAGTCCTTTCGTTCGCATTACATGCAGCAAGGAGCGTAAAAAGATTATTTTTACCACTGGCTCTACTTCAGGCATTGTGCATAGCACCATTGAATTCGATTCGCCACCGGTGCTCAGTCATGCTGTTGAAAGGAATTTAGGTTTTCACTATAATTTAATGCATTTAAAGAACATTATAAAAGCACTCGAAAAATCTAAGAAAACAGCGATTCGTTTAAATAGTGAAGGTTTACTGTGCATTCAGTGCCAAATTCCAATCGAAGAAAACGATAAAAGTTTCGTCGAATTTTATTTTCTGCCCACTGTTAATAACCAATGAACGTTTCCTGCATTTCTTTTTTGTAAATTTTATCTAAGAAAGATGTAATTCTTTTAGTTTAAAACTACTTAAACGATCTCATATTTAATCGTGGATTCATTTCGATTTATAAAAGTCTCAAAAAAGTTAAGTAAAAAGTAAGAAACAATCGGAATACTGAAAAGGGAGGCGAAATATAAAATAGGATTAAGCGGTGGGGTGTTGGCAAACGGATACAACCAAAGGCCTCTTCGTAAGCCATCACGCAAATGATGTGTACTCGAGGCGACGAAAAGCATAAAACCAGCGACTGTCAGTAAAATAAGCTTCATTTTGCTTCCGACAACGACTAAAATCGTAGATATTAATAGGAACAATGTGCTGCAATGAAACGGTGGTCGTGAACTTAAATTAAGTACGCGCTGTAAAGAAAATCACAATAAACAAATAAAAAAACATGATGCAAACTGACCTTTAAGTGAAATGAACGCGCGGCGAGAAAATGATCAAAGTCAATGAAGGAAGCGATCGCTGCACAACATAAGCATTCGATAAAAGTGAGCTTTTGCAACGAAAACTGTTGCGTTTTGCAGAATTTAAGCGAAAACCAACTCAAAAAAGCGATTAAACTGTGAACACAATTATCGGCGAAAGCACGAACAAGGATCAGTGTATCAGTGCTCGGCTCAAGTGTGAGCAAGCGATCGCCGATTTGGTTGACAGCAATTATTGTGACGAAAATAAGTGCATATTTAATGCAAAAGAGAAGTGAAAACATTTACTTCTTTCAAACGAGCCGTTCGAGCAGCGAATGAATGAATGAATGAATGAACATCGTGCGTACACAACGCTTACGCAATGTAAACAGGTGCGTGAACAGCTGATCGGAGCGCGCTTTTGAATAGAGAGGAGTTCGCGGTTTGTGTTTGAAACTGTACTCGAAAACGGTTCGCTGTTTTCGCTGATTTTGCTCGTTTAGCGTTTACCGATCGTTCAAAAACTGCCACCGCTTTAAACACTTTTGATCATTACAGCAATGCTAACGTGCGATTCTGAAACGAGCATATCGCTAAAATCGCATTTTAGATTAATCTAAAATCTTTTAAACTTAGATTTAATTTGTAAGTAAATATAGAAATATAATCACAACTATTTGCTACGATTATATTCTAAAATTTAAGATGCAATGATATAAAGTTAGCTTTGAACCTAAACAATGGAACTCAAACCTCCAGAAAACTACTTAAAAAAGTATGGACAAGCAGAAACGATTTCTATGATGCCCACAGTTTGATATTGTTAAGCTTGTTATGCTTTTAAAAAGAATAAAATTTAATAATAGCGAAAATAACTTATAACTGCTGTAAGCTATATGTTATAAATAACTATAGTCCTGCGTAAGCTATAAAGTGATCCATTTTGGACTAGAACTCGCTACACAAACAAAAGATTTTTTATTCTTTCAATTGTGAAATAAAATATTCATTTATTCATAAAAAGATTTTTTTATTACTTCTGTTACAATCGATGCAAGATTAATTAAGAAGAAATTTTCGAAATAACAATTATACGCGCACTAGTAAATTAAAAATAATCATAACGACTAGAGTAGAAAACCTAGTGATAGTTGCCATCAAACATTATCTCAAGGCTTTCGATATAATCATTAAGAGAGCGATTCACTGCTTTCTGATTCGCAATGTGATTTTTCAAGAAACGAAATGCTGCAAAGTGGTCTCGAAGACGAGCGGCCGCTTTCTCAAACAACACTCTTTCATCTTTAATATTGCCTTCTTCTTTCATCGCAATCACCAAATTCAACCTTTTT
>NCKU01000932.1:0-31287 GCA_003675995.1 Dinothrombium tinctorium | reverse complement strand
TTTGTAGAAGCTACAATACAAGGATGAGTTCCATCAAATTTACCAATTACGACTTTTACGGCGATTATTTTTGCATTCAAATCAATCGAGAATACTGTTTTTAACATAATTAGATTTTTATTGTACGACTTCAAAGAACTAAAAACATTGCAAAAATTTATTGCATAGTAACCGATGTTGTGACTTTTATTTGTATACGCAAGTTTCGAAAATACAATGAGAAGTTTACTTACTGAATAATATTTCATTCATAATGGCTAAAGAGTTTTTTTGGACTCAGCATTATGTCTTCGATGATTAATGATTATTTTCGATAATTTTGCCTTAAACAAAAGAAAATTTTAAAGTTATCATCATAAATCGAGTAAAATGACTTTATTGATGTTACTTTCAAAGGTATGTTTTTCCTGGAATTGATGTTCTTTCATGGAAATTTCGAGTATAAAAGAAGAGCAGAGAAAGTCAAATGTATGATATTATAAAAGTCATCGAGCCATCAAGTTTGCTTTTCTAGTTTGTAATGAAAGATAAAGTGGTTGTTATTACAGGATCTTCTTCTGGAATTGGTCGTGAGACTGCATTTCAATTTGCATCTTTAGGTGCAAAAGTGGTCATTCATGGAAGAAATGAGAATGCAGTAAAAGAAGTGGCAGAAAAATGCAAAGAATTGTCGCCCTATGAATACCAGGTTAGCTAAATGATCGATGATTATTTGACTCCTCATTTTACCTTTTCATTCTATCTTTTCATTTTAGCCTTTAGAAGTGGTTCTAGATCTGAATGAAAAAGACAGTGTCGAGATTTTGGTTGAAACTGTCATTTCTAATCACGAAAAAATCGACATTTTAGTAAATAATGCCGGTTTTGGAACGCTAACTCCTATTGAAGACAGCACTATTATGAATTCGTTTGATACGATGATGAATATTGATGTGCGCTGTCCTTTGCAAATGATCCATCATTTTCTTCCTTACCTGATAAAATCAAAGGGATGCATCATTAACGTGTCTTCTTTTGTTGGCTTAAAACCAGTAAGTGTTTGAAGTTATAATAGAAAATCGTATCCAAACTCTTTGTTTATTTTTAAAATGTTAACAAAAGAATTATTAGAATAGATGCACTGAACTTTTTGATGCAAAAAACTTGTTTAATGAATTTGCTTGATATAGATGAAAGAATGGACAGTTTATTGTATGGCAAAAGCAGCAATCGATATGATGACGAAATGTTTGGCTTTAGAAATTGGTCCGCAAGGCGTTCGTATAAATTGTGTCAAGTATGAATTTGATTTCTTTATTTAAATTTAACTAACATTTTTAAATAGCCCTGCTTTAATCAAAACCAATTTCTTTACTCGTGCGGGTCTCAACGATGATGCATATGAGCAGCTGCAAAAGATTCACGCGTCGCTCTATCCTTTGAAAAGAGTCGGAGAACCGATTGATATCGCTAAAGCAATCATTTTCCTTGCTTCTGAAGATGCATCATTTATTACAGGAGCGCAATTGAATATTGATGGCGGAGCACTTTACGGCATTTCTGGTTAACGAGTTGAGCAACATTTATCAGCTTCACAAACACAAATTTTTCGTAAAATTTCATTTTCTCAATTACTCACTTAGTCAAATATTTGATGAGTATGCATTTAATCACTCTGGCATGATTGAATAAGAAAATTTCGGTTTCAAAATTATTATGGCTTAACGCTTTTACTTTTTAGTATTTAAACAATAAGATGAATAGTGGCATAATTCAGTTAATACAAGCATAGCAAAACGAAATGATACTGATTTTCAAATTGGCTTTAATGAATGGCACTTTATTGAAAATGAATGCCATTTTATGCAAAAGAATATACAAAATAAATATTATTTCAAAGTTTTATCTGTTTATTTCTTTTATGGTAAACATTAAAATAAAAAGTAACTTTAAATTGTAAATAACATTTATTATATAAAATTTTCTGCAAACTTAATCAAACTAAGGTATTGATGAACTTGGATTATTTGAATTAATGATGAATCATGGGTAATTAATAATGGTGATTATGAACATGACAACAGGTAATTTAAATAAACAATTAAAAAGAAAAATTTGATTTTATGCACGAAAAGTCATACTTTAACCAAGTGCTTTATGATCGTACATTAATCATTTCGATGAGTTAAAATGTAAAAACCGTTATTTGTAAGAGGTGACTGCAGTTACGACATGCTATCTATAATCAATTCTAGCATTAAACTTCAAAAGTAAGAATCTGAAAAAAATGGAAAAGTCAAAAGTCGTGTCATCAAAAGTTTCTCACAATCTTTTAATACACAGAGCGAATCACTAAAAGATCAAAGAAATTTTCCAACTTTGTTAAATTTCCTATTATAAAGTCAAAATTCGAATAAATAAGCAATTTTCATATTGATTGAGCCAAATTTCATCAATTGCTTTCTCTTTTATTTTCAATTGATTCGAGAAGCGTAAGCATTGTAAAAAATTTTGAAGTAAAAAATAGGGTCATCATTTCTTATGATTTAAAAATATCGATTAATGGTTATTTTGTAAATCAACTCAATTAAATGGCCTTACATTTTCTGATTGCTATTTTAGTATATGTAGAGGCAAATGTATGTTTAATTTTACAGAGCGAACAGAAAATTTCGACAGAGGTATATGCGGAGTGCAAGAGTATATGAGAATTTTCTTTGATTATGTAAATATTTCCAACTATAATCGATTTCAAAAGAATTTCATTTTTCGTTTCCTGCTCAAGAAGTTTTAGTCAGTCTTATTTCATATATTGTTGAAAGGTGTCTTCTGAACCTACGTGTATATATTGTAATATTATGGAAATAAAAATAAAATACTAATAATATTGATAGTAAAAATTTTATTTACAAAAATTTATTTACAAAAATTTTAAAGCAAAGCGAAGTGAAAGTAATGAAAACAAGAAAGCGAAAGGCGTCATAGCACCTTGAACAAACAATTAATAAAGACAAGCATACAGTAACATGATAGCTAATATTAAATACTTATTACGTAAAAATTTCATCTTGCAATATTCCCCCTCTTAAGCGTTTGCGATTCCTTGCATCGCAAAACGATCACATTTCTTTACTTCCGCTCGAACAAAATCTACAAATATTTTTGTGTCGAACAATACTTTTTAACGAAAGCATAAATAACGAGAGTGAAAGTTAAGTTTGCGACGGAAACAAAGCTAGCATTGCGATTATTTTTATAAACGTTCACGGTAAGAGGTAACAAGAGAGTTCAGTGAACGTTGACCATTGATAACACGACCGCGGGCTCTTTTGAGTTCTTGTATAACAGTGTTAATTCTAAAACTTAAATGTAACCCTTTGAGAACACAATAGTCGAGAATTTTAGCATGTTTTCTCGAGATGAAAAGATCAATACATTGAAACGTATTTTAAACCTGCTGCCGTATAAATTCGTCCCAGATTCACCTATTATTATTAGAAAAGCAAAGCTTGAAAAATAAGGTTTGGCAAAACCGGTAAAAGATATGAATTTGTAAATAAGCAGGCTTCTGCAAAAAGGTGTAACAAATGGGTAAAAGTTTTTCCAACTTTCACAATGACAAAATTTAAGAAAAACTTTTAAGATCAATTGAGAGACAACGAAAATTTTTGAATTCATTCTTGTTTAGTGTTTTATTGACTCAACCTGTATGTTATCAAAATCAATGATTTAAACTTTAAACTATTTTCGTTAAATAATTTTCAAGCCCTGAATTCGTACATTCGTGTAAAAAATCTTTCACTTAAAGCAGGCTTTACCACAAAGCAATAAAGTGAAAAATTATTTTGAACAAATTTGCAAATCAATTTTTTTCATTTTTAATCAATAGCATCGAGTTTTATTTTGTTTTAAATCTATTGAAAGCTCTCACAAATGATATGTTGATAATATATCAAATTGCTCGAATACTTTGTAGTTACATCGCCAACAATTCATCTAACAATTCGCTAATCGAATCGAGTTTTAAACACTAAATTACTTGATGTCAGAAATATGTTTCGAATATGATTTGAAACAGAAGCTAGATCTGATTTATTTTTTGTGTGATTTCATTAAATATTAATCAATATTTAATAGATTTAAAGATCGACGACTGAAACAAAAGCATTCTGTAGAAATACAAAACAAATTATGCGAAGTTTTGAGTTGCCACTATTGCATCATTTGTTAATCCACGTTTAATTCAACCATAATTAAGCAGAAGCTTTGAATTGACGAAAGAAAAACTTTTTGAGGAAATAACCGAAAGCGATGCAATTAAAGCTGAGTTTAAATGAAAAAACATTTGTTAATTGAATTGTAATGAAAAAATCACTCAAATATCGATCGAAAAACAACACACGTTTCACGCGCACTGCACGCGTGAAGTGATTGCATTCGACGCCGAATCCATCGCCTACACTTGCTTATAAACGCACTGTATTCACAGTGTAATCGCGATGTCGGCTAAAAGATGGTCAAAAATACTGTTTGCAGCGACTAGCGGAGGTCTCACGGCTTACACTGTATACAAATACGGATGCAAAACACGAACTGTAAGTGAAACGATTGTTCACTTCGTTAATCGATTACCGTTATTGAATTGACCTTTCCATGCGTTCGACAGTTTAATGTTCTCGAAGCCGAAAGCAAACCCGAATTCATTCACTTGAAGCCCATTTCGACAAAAGGTTTGCCGTCAAGAAGTGAGCAGTTGAAAACACTACAAAACACCGATGAATACGATGTGCTAATAATCGGTGGAGGTGCGACCGGAGCTGGTGTTGCTCTCGATGCCGTTACACGTGGTTTGAAGACTGCGCTCGTGGAACTCGACGATTTCTCGTCGGGAACGAGCAGTAGAAGTACAAAACTAATTCATGGCGGTGTTCGCTATTTGCAAAAAGCCATTTTAAAACTCGATTACGAGCAGTACAGAATGGTTAAAGAAGCTTTGGCTGAAAGAGCCAATCTTCTCGCAATCGCTCCTCATCTCTCCTATCCACTTCCGATAATGTTACCCGTTTATCGTTGGTGGCAAGTTCCATACTTTTGGGTTGGAATCAAAGCTTACGATCTAGTCGCAGGCTGGAAAAATGTGAAAACCAGTTACTTCCTGTCTAAAAAGCAAGCATTAGAGTTGTTCCCAATGCTGAAAAAAGACCATCTTTGTGGTGCTATCGTCTACTACGACGGGCAGCAAAATGACGCAAGAATGAATCTCGCTATTATCCTAACAGCAGCTCGATATGGAGCAACCGTCGCTAATCATGTCGCCGTTACATCATTGCTTAAAAATGAACTCGGAAGAGTTAACGGTGCAGTAGTTAAGGATACATTAAGTGGCAAACAATGGCCCGTAAAAGCGAAATGCGTTATAAACGCAACGGGTCCATTTACAGATTCAATAAGACTGATGGATGATCCAGAAACCAAAAAGATCTGTGCACCAAGTGCCGGCGTTCACGTAACATTACCCGGTTATTATAGTCCTTCAAACATGGGTTTATTAGATCCAGCTACAAGTGATGGAAGAGTGATATTTTTCTTGCCATGGCTTAATTGGACTATCGCAGGAACAACGGACAGACCCTGTCAGGTCACCTTCAATCCTGCACCAACTGAAAATGATATACAATTCATTTTGAAAGAGATTAAAAAATATTTAAATCCTGATGTGAATGTAAGAAGAGGAGATGTAATGTCAGCCTGGTGTGGTATTCGACCTCTTGTACTTGATCCATCTAAAACAAGCACTGAAGCGATAGCACGAAATCACATTATTCACATAAGTCCGAGTGGATTAGTTACTATTGCTGGAGGCAAATGGACTACTTACCGAAATATGGCTGAAGAAACAATGGACGCCGCGATCAGAAGCAATTCGGAGCTGCACCCAAAATGTGGTTGTCAAACAAAAGGTTTGCTATTGGAAGGAGCCCATGGATGGACACCAACAATGTTTATTCGCTTGGTGCAAGACTACGGCTTAGAGCCAGAAGTTGCAAACCATTTGGCAAACACGTATGGCGACAGAGCGTTTGCAGTAGCAAAGTTAGCAGAATTAACCGGTAAAAGGTGGCCGGTGGTGGGAAATCGATTGCATCCAGAATTTCCATACATTGCTGCTGAGGTTAGATTTGCTGTGCGAGAATATGCATGTACAGCAGTAGATGTGATAGCAAGAAGAATGAGAATATCGTTTCTTAATGTGGAGGCAGCACAAGAAATACTTCCGAAAGTAGTAGAAATATTAAGTGAAGAGCTAAAGTGGAGTAAATCTGAGCAAAAAGCACAATATGATGCTGCGATTCATTTTTTGCAAACAGAAATGGGTCAAAACGCGAATAAACAAATCAAAGAAAGTATTACAATAGATTTGACAAAAGAAGAAATCGCTAAATTTAAAAAGCAGTTCGAAGCGATGGATCGCGAGAGAAAAGGTTACATTGGAATTAATGATTTAAGAAGAAGTGTCAAGGTATTGATTACAATTATATTATCGGCATTTGTTCCTCTCTCTCACCCTCTTAACATTTTTACAGGCTTCGGGACAAAAGTTATCAGAAGAAGAATTACACGCGATTCTTAGCGAAGTTGATATTAACAAAAACGGACAAATCGAACTCGAAGAGTACTTGGAATTGATGAGCGCGTTAAAAACGGGAGCAATTAGTCAAAGTAGACTCGCGGCTGCAGTCGAATATGAATATAATAAAGAAATCGAACAAATCTACTCTACAATTACAGTGGAAAGAAGCGGTGGTGGATTGTGAATAAATTTGAACTGTCAAACGGACCGTGGTTTTAAACATTAACTTTTAAATACATTTTATGTCATATTTTAAAATTATTTTCAATGCAGAGTGCAATCGTCACTTAGCGGTTAAAATGCTTAATTTAATTTCTGCAATTAAATTATTGATTAGGAATGTTCTTTTGACAACAACGCTTTATTTATTCGGTATTAAAAACAAAAAATGGTCCCAAAAATGAGAGCGAACAAATTAAGAACGCGTGTATTTTCCCCAAATATGCAACATGAACACAGATGCAATAAACACCAGCGACATAACCAAAACGGGCACAGGTCCAACCTTAATGCCGGGGCTGTCGTCGGTGTAAAACCGCCACATTCCGCCGCTCGAAGGACCCGCACGTGAAGTACGGCCGGAGGAAGAGCCCGATGACGCGCCGCTCTTTCGCTGCTTCACAGTACCGCCTGCGTTCGCTGATCGCGACGGCAACGCGCGCGGCGAGCGTCCGCCTGAGCCCACACTGGTCGAACTCGCCGATATCGCCTTCGGACAAACTTTATTAAAAGAAGTGAATTAATGAGTGAAACTCACCATTTTTCGCTCGATTCGAATGCAGCGTTACACGTCTCAACTGTTTGCGAAGGGAGCGCTCACTAATCGAGCTCCTCTCGACGCTGCACACAGCGCCATCGCGTGCGCACGAAGCGAAGCTCCGCTCGCTGAAAAGACGTTGCATTTGCGTTACGGTCAATTGTTTTTCATTTCATTTCGTTTCATTTTTTTCTTTTCGCGAACGATCTCTGCTCGAATCGTGAAATGGCCGATTTCGTCGACGAAGAGGCGGTCGAATCCGAGGGCTCCGATGACGAGTACTCCCGTGGATTGGGCAAAAGTAAAGCGAAAAAGAAGAGGCCTCGACGCGATTCCGATGAGGACGAAGACGATGAGGAAGGTTCGTTGTATTTTCTCTCTTTCTTTCGCTCACTTCTCACTTCCTTAAAGATGAGGAACAATTGAGACAAGAGATGAAGGATCTGATCAATGATGAGGAGGAAGAAGAGCCTGAAAGCGATGACGACGATATCAGCCGCAAGCGGAAACATGACGACGATGAAGAACTCGAAGACGATCTCGAAGATGAGGACTACGCGCTTTTGGAAGAAAATCTAGGCCTCAGAATCAATCGCAAGAAAAAGTTGCGACGTGTGAAACGAATTGAGGACGCGGAAAGCGACGAGGAACAGGAGCGAAACGAAGAGGATGAAAGAGAAGCTATAGAGAGAGAATTGTTTGATGGTAAATTCTCTACTATTCTCGTTTTTACTATAATATTTTTAACGCATTACTTTTTTAGACGACGAACAACCGCAAGTGAGCAGTAGAAGAGCTGAGAGGGAGCCTATTGATGATCGCTACGCGCAAGTTGACGATTCTGAAGAATCCGAAGACGATGACAACTTTATCGTCGACGAAGACGATAGGCCGATTTCGAAACCACGAAGAAGGAAAGGTCACCGATACAATGATGAGGCAATGCAGCAAGCGCAAGATATTTTCGGTGTTGATTTCGACTTTGATGATTTTGAAAATTATAACGAAGAAAATATGTACGGAGAGTCTGAGGAAGAAGAAGAATATGAAAACGAAGTTGCTGAGGGAGAGGTCGATGTTTCTCGTGTTTCAAAAAAGAAAAAAAGTAAAAGACGCTCTACTCGTAAAAGTATATACGAGGTTTATGAGCCTAGTGAATTAGAGCGAAGTCATTTGACCGATTTCGACAATGAAGTTAGAAACACTGACATTCCCGAACGGTTTCAATTGCGATCAATTCCAGTCACTCGAGCCGATGACGCTGAAATCGAAGAAGAAGCTGACTGGATCTTTACACATGCTTTCTCAAATCCAACAATTTCGGGTCAAAATAATTTAGATCAGTTTAACAGCAGTAAACAGCCTATTGCTGGTCGTAAAAATGCTTCGGCGATAGTAAAAATAAGACAAGCGCTCAAGTTTATGCGAAATTCTTTATTTGAAGTTCCATTTATCGCTTTCTACAGAAAAGAATATGTTGAACCAGATCTGAATATCAATGATCTTTGGACCATTTATAAATGGGATGAAAAATGGTGTCGTTTGCAAAAGCGAAAAGAAAATATGATAAAGTTATTTAAGAATATGCAACAATATCTTTATGACCAAATAATGAAAGATCCTGATGCTCCCTTAGCGGAAGGAACAAGACTTATAAACGACCTCGACATCGAACGTATTAGCAATGTCAGTACTTTCGAGGAATTGCATGATTGCTGGCTTCAGTTCCAACTTTACTATTCTTCTGAACTACCACCAATGAAGCAAGAAATTTTGAGGCGTGAAAGAGAGCGTCGATTAGAAGAATTAACAGAAGAAGATGCAGAAAGAGTGATGCAAGAAGAAGAAGAAGCTATCCAGCAGAAACTTTCGAGTTTAAGATTGGCCCAACGGAAAGATACTTATACAATATGCAAAGAAGCCGGAATTATTGCTTTGGCTTCAAAATTTGGTTTGAATCCAGAACAATTTGGCGAAAACATAAGAGATAATTACGTAAAGCATGAAGTAGAACAGTACTCAATAGATCCGACTGAAGCTGCACATGATTATATTTGTCCTCGTTTCTCGACAGCAGAAGCAGTTTTAAAAGCAGCCAAATTCATGGTCGCAAAGCAAATCAGCTGCGATCCTCTTGTTCGTCAATGTATTCGAAAAGAATTCTTCGAACGAGCAAAATTACACGTTAAGCCGACGAAAAAAGGTTTCAAAGAGATTGATGAGAATCATCCCTGCTATACTTACAAATATTTAAGAAACAAACCCATTCAAGAATTAACTGGTGATCAATTTTTACAATTAGTGATTTCCAAAAAAGAAAACTTGCTCGACTTTAGAATTACAATTGATCGTGAAGAATTATCATCAAATAACTCCGCTCAACCTATCCATACTTATTTCGATGAAATCAAACAATTTTATCATAGAGTGAGTAAATAGGTGATCGGAGCCAATTATTTAAAATTACTCCTTAGGATGAATTCAGCATTCTTGTTCAAGAATGGAACAAACAAAGAGCAGAAGCATTGGAATTAGCCCTGAAAGAGTTTCTTTATCCTTCATTTGAGAAGGAACTCAAAGCGAAGTTACTTCAAGAAGCAGAAGACGGAGTAATCAAAGTAAGTTTTAAAATCAATGAGATATCGCCTTTTTATTCACTACTTGAGTAAATATATTGACAAGTAGTTTATTCCGAAGGCAAGAGAATATAGTTTAATCCGCAAGATCATTTTAGTATTATTAATAATTGATCATGTGATTAAAGCTCACACCTTTCATTTCTTTTAGGCATGTAGGCACAAATTATACGAGTGGTTGAAAATCGCTCCATATCAAGCAAAACCAGAGTTAACCGAAGATGAAGATTTTGACATAAGAGAAGGTATCAGAATCATGGGTTTAGCTTTTGTTTCTTCTGATGATAATCCAACTTTTGCTGCGGTGATTGATGGTGATGGCGAAGTTACAGATCATTTAAGGCTACCGTATTTCATGTTAAAAAGATTTACACGTCCAACAGAACAAGAAAAAGATTTGCGCGAAAAAGATAAAGAGAAATTGAAACGATTTATTTTAAGTAAAAAGCCACATGTCATATGCATCGGAGCAGAATCAATGGCCGCAAGAGCAGTGATTGAAGATGTGACAAATATTATTAACGAGTTAGTAGAGGGTGAACAATTTCCAAACATTCCAGTTGAACTCATTGATGATGAATTATCTCGTGTTTACATGAACAGCAAACGAGCCGTTGCCGAATTTCATGATTTTCCTCCATTATTAAGGCAAGCAGTATCATTTGCTAGACGTATGTACGACCCATTAATTGAATTTTCTCAACTTTGTACTGCTGATGAAGAAATTTTGTGCATAAAATACCACCCTCTTCAAAGTCATGTCAACAAAGATGCATTGCTTGAGAATCTTTATTTTGAATTCATCAATCGTACTAATGAAGTTGGAGTTGATATAAACCGTGCTTTAGTGCATCCTTTTACTTCGCAACTTGTGCAGTTTGTTTGCGGCTTGGGACCTCGGAAAGCTGCAGCACTTCTGAGAACTTTGAAAAAGCAGCAAACACCTCTTCTTGAAAGTAGAACACAGCTAGTAATGAATTGCCAGATTGGGAAGACCGTGTTTATTAATTGTGCTGGTTTTATCAAAATAGATACAGCGCAGCTTAGTGATACTGGAACTGATACTTATATAGAATTACTCGATGGTACTCGTGTTCACCCTGAAGCATACGAATGGGCACGAAAAATGGCTATCGATGCGTTGGAGTATGATGATAATGAAAACGATGTGAATCCTGCTGGGGCTCTCGAAGAAATTATGGAAAGTCCTGAGAAACTTAAAGATTTAGATTTAGATGCATTTGCTGAAGAATTAGCCAGACAAGGTTTAGGCAGTAAACGCACAACGTTATACGATATTCGAAATGAATTAAGCAATAAATACAAAGATTTGAGATCGCCTTATATGTCACCAGGCAGTGAAATGGCATTTCAATTTATGACCAAAGAGACTCCTGAAACATTCTACATTGGAAAATTAGTCATGGGGCAAGTTATTAACATTGCTCGCAAAAAACCAGATCAAGATCAGTTAGATCAGGCAAATCCAATAAGAAGTGATGAAACTGGATTGTGGCAGTGTCCATTTTGTGTTAAGAGTGACTTTTCAGAATTAAGTGAAGTTTGGGCTCACTTCGATTCTGAAAATTGCCCTGGTCAACCAATGGGTATTAAAGTTCGTCTGGATAATGGTGTCTTAGGAATGTGTGAAACGAAAATGATTAGTGACAAAGAAGTTACAGATCCATCTGAACGAGTACAAGTTGGACAGACGGTTCACGCGAGAATTATCAAGATAAATATCGAAAAATTCATCGTTGATTTAACTTGTCGAACATCTGATTTAATGGACAGATCTAATCAATGGCGGCCTCCCAAAGATTTTTGTTATGACTATGAAAGCGAAGACATAGACATGAAAGCTGAGGAAGAAACGAAACGAAAACAAAATCGACAAACATATATTAAAAGAATAATCGTTCACCCATCTTTCCATAACATAGATTTCAATCAAGCTGAAAAAATGCTTTCAACAATGGATCAGGGGGAGGCTATAATAAGACCGAGCTCCAAAGGAACTGATCATCTGACTCTGACTTGGAAAGTTGCTGATGGAATCAGTCAGCATGTTGATATACTCGAAGAAGGGAAAGACAACGCCTTTAGTTTGGGACACCAGCTTTACATAAATAATGAAGCTTATGAAGATTTAGACGAAATTATCGCGCGATATGTTCATCCGATGGCTGCATTTGCAAGAGAATTACTTAATTTTCGATACTATAGATCAGCTGAAGGAGGAAAACGTGAAGTTGTAGAACGAATGTTGATGGAAGAAAAGAAAAAGAATCCTTCAAAAATTCATTATTTAGTTTCTGCTTCCAAAGAGTACCCCGGAAAATTTCTTCTCTCTTACCTTCCTAGGAATACAGTAAGCAAAAAATTGCTTTTTGTTCTTTGCTGAAAACTCTTTTAAAGGTGAGGCATGAGTACATCACCGTCTTACCTGAAGGTTTTCGCTACCGAAGAAATGTTTTTCGCTCAGTTAATTCACTCTTCCGCTGGTTTAAAGATCATTTCAGAGATCCAATCATACAGACTCCGCAGCCAACAAGAACTCCGCTTGGACAGTCTTCGCATATTCCAGGTACTTGTTTCTTATTTTAAACAAAAACATCGACGAAGTATGTAAAAAACTCAGTTTTTTTCTGTATAATAAGTTACTTTGGCAGTTAGATTCATTTATAGAAATCACATTTGAAATCTTCATTGGATTTAATTTATAATCACTTTATAGGTGATTCAACTCCAACTCAGGCAGCAATACAGAGAGCTGCAAAAAATATGCCATCGCATATGTTTAATACTTTAACTCAAGTTGCTGGTCAAACTCCATCATTCGCCGCTGGTTCAATGCCAACACCCTTTGGACATCCGAACTATTTTCCACCACAAGGTACTCCTTCTGGCGCGACGCCAATAATGACACCGGGTTACGTTGCTCCGGGAGCACCAATGGCCACGCCGCGTAATTTCCCTCCTGCAACTCCGCAACAGTCCGGTTGGAGTACAGGAGGAGCGATGCCACCTCCAAACCATCCCGCACCAAGGCAAAGCGTTCCTCCGCAAAATAAGTCGCGGTCGAGAGGAGGCAGCGATTGGTCAAATCAAGCGGATATATGGAACAAGAAGAAAACGGGACAGCCGCGCACTCCGCTATACGCCACCCCGGGTGCGTCCTCACAAATGTCCATTAGTCCTAATTCATCACCCAGCTACAATAAAGGCGACCAGACACCTTTGGTAGATGAATGGAATTAATCACGCTTTTTATCATTGGAATTGAGAAAATGATTTCATTGTATAGTTTAGTTTAACTAACGTACTTTAAATTCTCATTTTTTATTGTTTGTAAACTAAATGCGTTTCATTAAAAGCTGCTTTCATATGCTTATTGAAAGCAAAAAAAACAAAAAAACAATGGCGTTCAATCAAATAAACAGTTTTAAAACTAAAAACTGTTGAAAGCGTTTTTCAAATCTATTTTCGCTCGAAACGATTGATTTTAAACGCGTCTTAGTAGTTTAATCGCGCAGCAGTTTAAATACAGTTGTTAGCAAAAATATGTGCACAAATGGATTTACGGGACAGCTGTTGCCGCACAATCACAACGTAAAACTACAGTCGTACACTAAAAAACGTGTTTAATTCAGTTTACGGAACCCTGCTGCCATCTATAAATACACTTCAAATATCAATATTTATTGAAAATTAACATCAAAAGCTGATGTTCGAAGCATATATATAGATGGCAGCAGGGGATCTATAAGCTGAAAATTTGTGAATTTCCAATAATGTTGATATTTAAAGTATATTTATAGATGGCAGCAGGGGTTCCGTAAGCTGAATTAAACGCGTTTTTTAGTGTGCGACAGTTGTTTTACATTGCTATTGAGCGGCAACAGATGGCAACAGCTGTCCCGTAAAGCCATTTGTGCACATATTTTTGCCAACGACTGTATTTAAACTACTGTTCCTTTAAATTTACAAGAAAGTAAAAACGGAATTGTTTTCCAAGGAATGAAGTTGCGGTTGCTTTGCATTAAAGTGAATTTAAAATTAAGTGAAAAGATTATTGGACGTGAGTATACAAAGCAACGAAATTTTCGATCGCAGTAGACGACAAAGAGTGGCTTCTAAAGCCGGCTTCTCGATTCATAGCGAGCGCCTAAGCATTGCGTAAATTTGGCAATTTTTTGCCGTTCAGTGTAAAAACGATCAATTTTGAAACTCGAGTTTTTAATCTGAAGTTACATTTTTCGAACGAATTTAAATTTTGGAACCAAAAAAAGGCGAAATGTGCGCATACATTTAAGCGAAAGAAAATGACGGAAATGGAAACGCAGCAAAGCGCTGCGAGTAATGAGTTGACGCTGCATCGCTTCTATCGGGAACTCAGAGGTCTGAATGAGGAGAAAAGAAAAGCGATCAGAGATGCTGGTTTCACTCTGAAAGAGGGTCCGTTTTCGGACGATGAATGCGAGCGAATTAAAAGTAATTTCGAGCGTTTCGTGCGCAAACATGGACTGGAAAATGACGAAGAGGCGAAAAACATGCTTCTCGGCTTTTACGGAAAGCCGTTGTCGGAAAGGTTGCGTTTGAAAAAGAAACACATTCGAAAATTAGCCTCTGAGAATGAGTTTGTTTTTAAGCTCGCTAAAGGCTTAAACGACAGAACTTTACATTCGGTTTACGAAAAAGCGCGCAGATACTTGTCAACTCTTCGAAAAGCTTCTGCTTTGACCAGTGACGAGCGGGGTCAAGTGCTTGAAATGAGCCGAGCATTTAATAAAAAATGGTGTCTTGTTGCTCAAGCCATGGATTGTCATCCATATATTTTCTCTGATTTTTTGGGCCGCAAAATAGATGAAAATGGACAGCCTATCAAGCAGGGCTCTTTTACTCAAGAAGAAGACACAAAATTGGTTAAAGCTATTATACAAGAAACTGGAATTGCGAACATAAAAGATGCATTCTTTGTTCGAATTCCTTGGTGTAAAGTAAGGAAACACATTCATTCCAGAAACACTATTCAATGTCGAGAAAGATGGCTAACTTTGAGCAACAAAATCGAAGAATACGTCGAACCAATTTTACTAAATATTGTCACCTACACCGATTTCGATTCTGCGAAATTGATTTATATAATGTACAAAAAGCGCAAAGATTGGGATTCTATGCTAAATATTGACTGGGATTTCCTGAAAAACTTATTTGAACACGTTGGTGCTTTGCATGTAATTATGCGATGGTGGATGAGATTAGTTTCATTAGTACCAGAGAATGATTCGAAGTCGTTTAAACAAATAGTTAAATGGCTGTATAAGTACAAATTCGATGAACTCATTACGGATGAAGAAAAAGAGAAGATAAAAAGGTTTTACAGTGAAGAAATGTATTGAAACAGACACTTTCTTACATTTATTAAACAATGTTTCTTCCAGTTTTTTTTTCAGTAAAAGCTGAATATTCAATGAAGAGAATGAGCATTAATATTAAAAGGATCAAACATTTTTAAAATTGAAAATGGATATGATTGAGAAATGAAAAAAACTATTTTTAATTGAACAGAAGCTGAATTTTGTCATAAAATTTAGTTTTTAAAGCTTTATAATCTAATCAATGATAGTAAAGAGTCAAACAGCGAAAACATTTCTAAGAAAAATCAAGAAAGTGTAAATTAATTTTCTTAGAAAACATAATCATTTACATAATGTTTTTTGAAGAAATGTTTTATAGCATTTATATTCGGAAAATTATATATACTCATGATAAGAAGCAAGTAATACTTGAATTTGAACTTTGAATGCAATGATTTTCATAAGATCAAACACATTTTCTACCTCACCGACAATTTTCTGTAAACCGAAGAGATTCGCTAAATGAATATTTTAGATTAATGCTCAAATAAAAGTTTTTCTCGCCTCTTTAAACTATTCAATTTGCTGCCCAAATACGTGAAAATTCTTTACAAAATTTTTTGCTATCTTATCCCTACAAAATCGGCAATTTTAGCAGGAGCTGCATTACTTTGGACAAAATAAAGTTTAATCTTGCACTTAACCGCACAAAGTATTAAAACATTTTTTTTGTCCGCAATATTACAACAAAAAATTTTCTCATTTTACACAAAATTTCTTTTTCAAAGCCGAAAATGAGCGATTTTTCTAAATGATTAAAAATTGGAAAATTTATATGCGATCATTTATCTTTACTACCATATGCGAAATCATAATACAAAAACGTATTGTTAGTGTTATATCCTAAAATTCATCACACCAACTATCAGACCATTTTTATTGTTCACTTTGTGGTTAAACGTCATTTTCTCTTTTTTTAAACAATGTTATCATAAATGCATTCGTAATAACAATTAAAACGAAGACATAATGCACACAATTTTAAGATTAAACGTCACCTAATTATCGAATTTAAATTTTCCATGTGTGCGCGTAATTCATAGCATTTACGTAAAGGTTCCTGGAATTATCATTCGCACTATTCTTTTCGAAAAGCAACGCCAGTATATAAACACAGTTCGAAAGGGCTGCAAATTAGAAGCTTTTCAAACTTTAACGCGCTCAGAAAAGTGAAACTTTGATTTGTTGCAAACAAGTAAGTCAGAATAAATGCTTTTAAAACTTTTTTAACTTACCCTTCTTTACTAGAATGTCAAAATTCAACACCTCCGCAATTATTCTCTTGGTTTTAACGAGTGCCATACTCTTCGCTTATGTAGAAGCGCAATGCAGACCGAGTCCGTGTCGTGTGCGACCAGGAACCAGACAGGGTCAGTATTGTGGAAGTGGCATTGGAAACTGTCCTCGAACCCATGTTTTCGAATGTAACGCAAGTGGAGTTTGTTGTGTTTATGGTTACCGCAGTTCGTGCGCCAAATGCAATCGGCTAAGCTGTTAAGCGATTAGATTTAAACCTTTTAAAACTTTTGTAATACATCCTCGTGAAGATAAATTGTTTAAAATTTAATAAATTTGTTTCTTGGTTAAATTGAAAAAACAGTTTTCTCCAACTTTGATGCTAAATTATTTAACTTTATGTTTTTGCGACGAAATTGCTATGCTTAAATAAAATATTTTATAAAATAAGAAGCAACGATTATTCATTTAAAAAGAAATATCAAATGGAAGTTCAATCATCGAAAATTTTGCAAAAAAAAATCAAATCCTTTTCGCTTATCTTCCCTACATACACTACGAATTCTTTTATTTTTTTCCTCATGAGTTTATTGATTTGCTATCAATTTTGGCGGATTCTACGCTTTGCGGAATTCTTTTTAAAGGATGTTTTCGTCATCTCGTAAAACTCATCGCATATAAAAGGTGATTTAAAATGATTTAAAATATTATACTGCATCTAAGTTTGTTGTAAGATAATTATTGATAAAATTTTTGACTATTAGCTTTCAATAAAATATAAAAATCAGTTTTGTTGTTGTAGAAATGATTAATGCAACTTTTGCAATCTTTTTCTTCATTTTGACAAGCATCGCGCTCTTCTCTCACGTTGACGCAAACTGCGAATCGACTCGATGTCGAGTACGGCCTGGATCAAGACAGGGTCAATATTGCGGAGGCGGTATTGGAAACTGCCCTCGAACTCATGTATTTGAATGCAATTCTTCTGGCGCTTGTTGCGTTTATGGATACCGCGAGTCTTGCGCTCAGTGTGGAAAGCTCAGATGCTAAATTAAAATTGACTTTGTAATTCATTGATGCGTTTCTTTTAATGCCTATCGATATTTTTTCTAATTTTTATTCTCTTCTTACAGATGACAAAAAATATCAAAAGATTTTTTTAAAACAAATCACTACTTAAAACACTCTTCATTGCAGAGCAATAGATTGAAAGAATTTGTTAGACATGATTGTACTATCGGAGACACAAAAAAGTTCTTACAGCGGAAAGCGTACTTTGCTGCATATAAACCTAAATTATTTTGATTTTGTAAAGTTTTAAATCAGAAATAAAATAAATTTTATAAAGATGGGAACTCTATTTGATTATTTTTATCTGAACATTTTGTAATTTTGAACACTTTTGGCCACTTACATTTTTAGATTCGACCGATTCGAAAAAACCGACATTACGTGAAACCATTGTGACGACTCTGGCCTTAGTGTCGCAAGAATTGAGGTTCAAATCGCGTGTGACGGATTTTATGGTTAAATCCAACATACAGTAAGAGGCAAAACAATTCCCCACTCTAGCATGCATTTGCGCATTTGCGGTGGGGAATTGATTTGCCTCTTACTGTACATACAAAACGTTAAGCGAAGCGATGAGTAAAGTTGTGAACACACAAATATTTGACTTGAAAAGCTCGATCTACGGCTCTTCGTGAGACACGAGCACAAAGAGGCGCCATTCGCACACGTGTTCTCCAACTGTTTGTAAACAAATGCATTGCGATCGCTTTCAATTCGAAAACGACGTCTCGATTATTGTTCCCGTCTATAACGCCGAAAAATGGTTAAAGCAATGCTTAGACTCCATTTCCGAACAACAATTCGATTGTCGATTGCAAGTGTCAATATTCGACGACTCGTCCGCAGATAGTTCGCCGAAAATCATTCAAAATTGGATCGATTCATTGAATGCCGACTCTAAAATCAAAGTGATCTTTTCGCGGCAAACAAGCGGTGAACCGAAAGGCTGCGGTTTCGCGAAGAACATAGCAGTTCGCCAAAGCAATTCGCAATATCTCTGTTTTTTAGACAGCGACGATGTTATGGCTGCGAACAGAGTGCGTACACTTTTTGAAATCGCTGTTAAATACGACAGTCATAAAAATCTTTTGATCGGTTCTCGTTTCCATCGCTTACCAGAAGATTCTACAAAACGGTTCACCAAATGGGCGAATAGTTTAAGCGAATATCAATTGTATACCCAAATATATACTGCCAATGGACCTACTCTTTTAATGCCAACTTGGTTTTGTTCCCGGCGTGTTTTCGACACTCTCGACGGTTTTGATGAGGGCGGAAAAGGTGTTGCTGAGGATTTGATCTTTTTTTACAAGCATCTGGATTGCGGAGGAAAACTAATGAAAATAGATGAAGATTTGTTGATGTATAGATACCATCCGCAGCAAACAACTTTTTCTGTTTCTGAACAAACCGTTTGGAACTTAAGACTTGAGCGATTTGAAAAACATGTTTTAAATAATTGGACGCATTTCTCTATCTGGAATGCTGGAAAAGAAGGAAGAAGATTTTTCAGATCTATTTCAGATGAGAATAGAAGAAAGGTTTCAATGTTTTGCGATGTTGATTTGAAGAAAATCACTAAGGGCTTTTACATTTATGAGGAAAGCAAAGATAAACCCAAGCCAAAAGTACCAATTGTTCACTATTTAGAAGCGAAACCGCCTTTCGTTATCTGCGTCAAGTTAGATTTAACTGATGGAATGTTTGAAGCTAATTTATCATCGCTCAAATTAAAAGAAGGTCATGATTATTTTCATTTCGGATGAGGACTAAATTTATAATAAATATTTTTGGAATGAGATTTCAATAAGCGCAATTCTAATATTAAATCTAATAGTGGCGTCTTCAAAAAATTTTTGTATCGGGTTTGATATAATTTTCTAAGTAAAAGGCCTTTTTCTAAATAAAAAGGAATAAAAAGGAATTTGAAAAACCAAAACTAGAACCAGAAAAAAATGAAAATGCCTGTAACGAAAGTGTTTTACAAGTTTGAATTGTAATTTTAAATTGTTTTGGTTGAATTTAATTGTTGAAGTTGAGGATTTAATTGTAACAGTTTATTAAAGTTTAATTTAAATTAGAAATGCTTTAATTAAGATTAATCAACTACTTTATCATTCACAATCACTTCAAACTTTGTAAATCTTATACAGAGCTAAATAATATGATTGAGATTTACCAGATATTGTTGATAAAATTTTTCATAAATTACGAGGATACAAGGAAATCTATTTGGCAAGTAGAGATTTACCAGTCATTTCTTTTGGAATTTCTATTCCCATAAGATCTAGAACGGTTGGAGCAACGTCACCTAATGAAGCGTTATGCGTAACAGAAGCAAATTTTTTATCACCGATCATACAAAAGGGTACTCGATTTGTTGTATGCGCCGTGAATGGTCCACCTTTTTCATCTTTCATTTTCTCAGCATTGCCGTGATCAGCTGTCACCAACAACACATAGCCATTTTTGTTACACGCTTCTAAAACATTACCAATAGCAATGTCAGTGGCTTCACACGCTTTGACAGCTGCATCATATACACCTGTGTGTCCAACCATATCAGGAGGCGCGAAGTTACACATCACGAAGTTATATTTTTGCGATTCAATAGCTTTGACCATCTCAGAAGCGACCCCAGCAACACTCATTTCTGGTACTAAATCGTAAGTAGGTTTATCTTTCCTTGAAGGGACCATAAACCGATCTTCCAATGGAAAAGCTTTTTCTTGTCCGCCATTAAAGAAAAATGTTACGTGAGCATATTTCTCGGTCTCAGCGCAATGAAATTGGGGCAAATTTTTCGAACTGATTGTTTCTGCTAACACATTCTTCGGGACTGTTGGCGGATAAAGCATCGGAAAAGGAAATTCCTTTTTGTATTGGGTCATTGCGTATATGTGAAGGTTTTTCGGAACCTTATCAGTTTCGAAATTGAGTTGAACACCCAAAGATTCAGTTATTTCTCGCATTCGGTCAGCTCTATAATTAATAAATATTAGAGTATCATTGTCTTGAATTATGCCTTCTTCGTTTACTATGATTGGCGTTAGGAATTCGTCTGTTTCTGGCTTTTCTGCGCGATTGTATCTTCCTTTAATAAGATCAATGATGCTGTTCGCATCGCATTTTTCACCCTTTCCTTGCACCAAACCTTCGAAAGCGATTTTGATTCGTTCCCATCGCTTATCTCTATCCATAACATAAAAGCGACCCATGATTGTGGCCAAAGAGCCGTAATTAACTTCTTTTAATTTGTCCAAAACTTGCTTTAGATAAGTTACTCCACTTGTCGGACTCGTGTCTCTTCCGTCCGAAAAGAAATGAATGAAAAGCTTAGGAACTTGGTTCAATTTTGCGGCGTCTATCAGAGCCATCAGATGATTTATATGAGCGTGAACACCACCATCGCTGACCAAACCAAGTAAATGCAAGCGACCGTTACTATTGCTTTTGGCACTGTTACACGCCGCAACAAAATTCTCGTTTTGTGAAATTGTATTATTTTGGACATCGAAATTAATACGAACGAGATCTGTGTAAATCGCGCGTCCAGAACCAATGGTTAAATGACCGACTTCCGAATTGCCCATTGTACCTTCGGGCAAACCGACGCTAAGACCGGATGCATCCAGCGTTAAATATTGCCCTTCACGCTTTGCGAACGCATCCATTACCGGTGTGTTCGCGTTCGCGATCGCATTGCCGTCCTTTTCTTCCGAAATTCCCCAACCATCGATTACAATCAAGCAAACTTTGGCCATTTTCGTATTTTCGACTAATGTTTTCAGTGACCTTTTCTCGAACACGAGACAAGCAATGCATACACTTCGTGCCGAAAGTATTCGCAACAAAGCAGTTGCCGTTTCGAAAATCGATTGTCAATTAACTTGACACTTACGTTTAGCTCTGCGATCGAGAATTAACTCAACCGACGCTTTGATCGCTGTTATTTCACTCGTTTCAATGTTAAACGGTGAAAAGATCACTTGCCCTGAACGTGACTATTGTCGTCCTTTTCACGATTTTAAAACAACTGTTCGAACGCACAGCGCGTGCTTTAAATCACGCGTACCACACACAACCTTTGTGCGCGGAATAATTGGCGAGAAAAAGTTTCCTGCTTTACGTAAACTTACCGCGTTTCAAATGACGTGTGTTTGTCCGATAAACAGTTTATCGTAATCATACTTTTTTAACTTTCGTTTTTCATTCAGAAAATATCATTTCGCAATAATTTGTCGATTTCTTATCGATAAGTTTACTGCTCATCAATCACAACTCCAAAAGCTTTTTCTTGACGAGCTATTACTTGAATTGTATTCAAAGCGAATTGATATAAAAAATTTTGTAACCAGTAGTTTTGTATTCAATTCTGAAATGAATCGAGTTTTTATTTTAGTTCCTTCATTCGCGAATTTATTTATCGATAATTTATATATGGCATTTAGCAAAATTGTATGCGAATATGAACGATCGAATCGAGTGTTATTCGTTTATTTCACATTCGTACGCTCCGATAACCAGTTGACAACCATCGGTCAAATTGGACAAATCGTTATGCAAAAATTCGGAACATCGGCTGATTCTAGAAGGAGAAGAAGAGTGACATTTTTCTAAAAAATGGTACAACTCACTCGCGTCCATTTTCATCTTTGATTATCGCTGTTTGACCGCAAACAACTAAAGTACCGTCGAATTGAAACTCTTTTTTCTTTTTGCCAGGTTTGTGTCTACCGTAAATGATGTTGTAAACTCTTTGTTCAGTTTGCGGCGAGCGTTCTTCGTTCGAAATATCTGAACTTTCGCTTTCTTCAAATTCTTGTGTTTCAGTCGCTTCTCGACGAGTGCCAAAAGGTTTACTGTCGGATTCATTCTTAAGAATTTCGACAATGTCATCTTCGACTAAATAACGAACTTTGTTAATTTTCGGTGTCTAAAAAAAAGAGAAAACAAAAGGTGAATGAAAATGAAAACGTGTTCCAATTTTGTAAAAAACGGTTGTTACTAAAAACCTGATTGTTGTCGAATTCAAGTTCGATGGAAACAAATGGATTCGACGGCAATCGCTGCATTTCAGAGTAGAAATCGCGTTTTTGGAAAAGCAGCTTTGCGTTCGTTTGGGTTTCGAATTCAACTCGAGTTCGATTTCAAAGCGAAGCGCGCTTCGCATCGATCACATGTTTTTGAAACGCACGAAAAGCATTTTTCGTTTCGTCAATTTCTCGCAACGAAAGCCTCGTTCGCGTGTTTCGTCTCGTTTCGCCGTTTGCTAACACTAGTAAACAAATTTAGTTCAAAATAAGAGTTTAATCACTCGAGAAACGATAAACTTTCTGCTCAATTGAAAGCGCACAAAGCGAGAGCGATTAGCGTTTGACAATTAATTGAAGCTTTTTGAAAATTGATAGTTTCTCTCTCGCATTAATTGCGACGATCAAATGGAAGATCAACGTAATCGAGATTATTTTTGTGTGAAATTAGCTTTTTTAAAAATGAAGCGAACGTTAATTAATGTGCGTTCGTTTCACATTTTCATCGTTAAAAACGAGAATTTGATTCAATCGTAATTGAAAGCGGCGTTTTTTTTATTTTCACTCATTCATTCATTTAAATGCGAAGAGTTTAACAAACTTTTTCAAAGTAACGATTGAAATTTTATTAAAAATTTTGCTTTTACTCAATTTCTCAATTTTCACATCATGTTATTACTTCGTTTCACACACAAACTTCATTTTTTCAATCGCTATAAAACTTGATCGCTTTTTTACTTTTTTTTTACTCAATTTAAAGTGCAATAAAAATGCACTCGTTTTTTTGAAGAAAAGTAACAAAAATTTCGGCAAGAAAAGAGTGAAGAGTTTGCTTTTTCACTTTGTGTATGTTTTAAAAATTTACTCATAACATTTGAATTGAATTTCGATTGCGGCGATTTAACATCGCGTGCACATAATCGTGGTACTCGCTTTTCCTGTTAAGTCGCATTCTTTAAAGTACCGAAAAATTGAATTACAATTTTTTTAAAGTTGTTTGCTGCGAAAAAATTCAAAACACGCCGCGCTCGAAATAATTATCAGGCGACTGCTCTTACAAATTAATTTGTCTTCAAGCAAACTGATAATTCGAGGAACGTGACAATTGATCGCTTTTCGCTACTCCGTCAGCATTTAATTAAAAACATTTTTTTTTACTTTTCCACGTTTTTCCAACTTTTTCCAAATGAGAAAGAACGCTTTACTTTTTGTGAACGATTTGAAAAGTACAACACGTGGACAAAGCGAGCTTAAAACCAGAACCGCACACTGTTTTTGAAAAGCGTGAGTGAGCCTGGATTCAGCCCCAAAGCAAAGGATATCCTTGTGTTTTCAAGTGAATCGTATTGATAATCTTTTCCCAACAGTTTTCGCCTCACAATAGCAGACCTAAAAATACAGTTTCTTAAATGCACAATCAGTGAAGACAACGCCCTTGGTTTTCGTTTCATTAGATAAAATTGCTACACATTGCTTTTGTCTGCTTCTTTTGTAACCTTTCTCATCACACGTTTTATCTAACGATGAATTCATATAAGAATGCTTTGAATCCAGTAATATTAAAAGACTTGGCAACGGCATGGCTACGTGAAGATTTACCGAACTTCGATCTGGGCGCTGTACTAGCCACGGATGAAGAGGTTGTTGCCAAGATCTATTGCAAAAGCGATGGCGTTCTGGCAGGAATACCTTTCGCTAATGCAGTATTCACCGAACTTGAATGTTCACCGAATTGGTTCTTCAATGAAGGCGAAGATTTAAAAGGATCACCCACCACCGAAGTTGCATACGTCGGTGGCAAGGCACGAAATATTTTGCTAGCGGAACGAACTGTTCTCAATACAATTTCACGCTGTTCCGGTGTAGCGAGCGTTGCGAAACGAATCAAAACCAAATTGGATGCTGTCAATTGGAAAGGTTATGTTGCAGGTACGCGCAAAACCACACCAGGATTCAGAATGGTAGAGAAGTATGGTCTGCTGGTTGGAGGAGCATCCAGTCATAGGTATGACCTATCCAATATGATTATGGTGAAAGACAATCACATAAACCTTTGCGGGGGTTCAGTGAAAAAAGCAGTTTCACGTGTCAAAGAAGTCGCCGGTTTTGTTAATAAAATTGAGGTCGAATGTCGATCACATAAAGAGGTCGTTGAAGCAGCGTCAGCAGAGGTAGACATAATTATGCTTGATAATTTCTCGCCGAAAGTGAGTACCATTCAATGGGTGACCAGAAATGACCAGTTGTTTTGTTCCAGGATGCGAAAGCGTCTTCCCTGTGGTTGAAGCAACACGAACCTCAGATTTTAATTGAGGCGAGCGGGAATATTAATGAGGATAATGTGATCAACTATGCACTTCCATCAATCGATATCATTTCGATGAGCTGTTTAGTGCAAGGATATAAAACAGTGGACTTCTCGATGAAAATACTTACACCACAATAATAACTGAAAATCGTGGGACATTTTAATCACTTCTCTGAAATGTCTTTTTGCATAAATATTCTAAAAGAAGGTCATAACGAATGCGGACTTGTATTTATGTATACAGAACTTATAGCTTCAAAGCTGTGCCTAAGGAGGTGAAGTATTCAATAAGTTAACTAAATATATCCGTTTTAACACTAATTTTCTGATCACTAATTAAGCGTTTGCTGTTGACACTAATAAAAGGTGTTTCAAACTACCACTGAACAAATTTTAATTACAGTCTTCGTTATATTCTGCTTTGAGAGTTCTGTGCAAAATGTTGTTGTATTGCACCGGGTGTTCCGACAATAGTGGCACTTGTTGGTATAACGGGTATTGTCATTGTAGATAAAAGCGGTGCTTGCGACGAGGAAACACCGTGATGATTTGCAGCAGCGTTCGTGTGACTTAAGCTCGGATGAACGTGACCAGTATGTCCCGTTCCCGGATGCTGCGCATGGGGCATACCTTGTCCCGCAGGTAATATTAACGGTACCATTTGCTGATTCACATAATGCGGTGTACAATTGTTTGAGTGCGAAGACACCGACACAGGAGTTTGACCCCCGTGGCTAGGAATTCCGCCGTACATTAGTCCAGGAGTTGGTGTCGGCGGCTGATTAGGTACTCCGCCGCCTTGATGGTGCACTGGAGAAGGTGTGGGCGGAGCAGCATGCAATGGTGTTGACGGCGGTCCTGACTGAGGAGTCGACGGAGCGGAATGCTGACCGCCGCCACTGTGTTGAGCTGCTACTGCTTGCGCAACCATGTGTGGCGGTATTTGCACTTGGCTCATATTCACTGTTAAAAGGATGTCATTAAAAATGGTACATTTCATTTTGCACTTACTGTAAAAGTGATGTAAATTAGGATCTGCTGCGTACGACATATGGGGAACAACTCCCATCATTTGAGGTGAAACCGTATTCATCCTCACAGGATACACGGTGGAGTAAGCGACTGCTTGAGGCTGCCCACTAGTCGGTACCTGCGACTGGGTGTTGTACGGAACGGGTATTTGAGTCGGTGCCGGAATGGGTGCAGTCGCTAATACTGGATGGCCGGTCGCCGCAGCCACTTGTGCTTGCGCTTGAGAATAATCATGACGATTATTCTGATTTTGGTACTGCTGCGGACCTTTGTTGCGATATCGAATATTTTGAGTGTTGTTATTAGGTTGAAATGCAGGTGCAACTGTCATGTTTGGTGTCAACATATACTGGTTCGGGGCCATTGCAAACTGAACTGGTGTCACAAATTGAGGTTGAAACGCGACCACTGGACTTTGCATGCGTGTTTGATGGGCCTGATGTGCCTGCTGTTGATGCGCGTTGATCATAGCACCCGTTGTAATAATTGTGGGAGTTGCAGGTCCTGTGAACGCTGGAACTCGAGGGGCAAACGATTTAGCCGACGGATTGAACTCTTTGGCGTTTGGATTAAGCGTTGATTTCTTCGCAACTTTTTCAGCGTCACTCTCCGGTTCAGCATCATGAGGAGAGGGTGCTTGTTTGTCAACTTCGGCATTTGCTACTAATTTGTTTTCCTTCTCTTTAGAGGCATCACTTTTATCTGAAGGAACATGATCTGATTTCATTACATCCTTAGGGCAATTGTCTTTTACAGATAATTCCTTCACTTCAGTCGCCAATTTAAAATCAGTACTAAATTTTTTGAAATCATTTGAAACTTCTTCTCGTTTCTTTGAAATATTTGAACGCCTATTGTCAGAATGATTCCTTTGCGGTAGAGGAGCAGAGGGAAGCTGTGACTGCATCTGATTACTATTATATTCATCATCATTCCTATTGTAACCATGAGATCCACTTGAAGTGGAATTAGGCGGAGGCTTATTACCTCCGTCGTCTTTAGGCACAGATTTCTGCGGCATAGACGGCGGCGATGCCGTCGACGGCGACTTGTTTGAATAATTCTGTTGATGTTGGTGATGATATTGTTGCTGAAACTTAGAATGCAATGAAGTAGGTGATGGTAACAATGGACTTGAATTTTGAGGTCCTTTTCCTCTTCCACCACTTCCAATTGAATTTGAACTACTATTTTGACTTTTTCTCCTTCCACTTGGTCTTGTAGAATGGGGTCCAGAATGAGGACTTTCATTCGTTGGTCTTGAGACAGCACTAAACCTCTCTTCTTCATCGCCATCTTCTTTCGCTATCCTTTCCTTATACACAGAATCATTTTCAATGTCCTGTGCTATTTTTTCAGCTTCTGCTTGTTTCTGCTTGTATTCGTCCGTATCTTTTATTTCTAAAGGCACCCTATTTGCATGAAAAAAAAAATAAATAAATAAAAGTCATTACAAACTCTACTAACGTGTATCCCTGTAAAGAGCTATCGTAAGTGGATGAAACTTGGTATTTTTCTTCGTTTAGCTTAAACATATCTACAGCATCCCAACCATTTTGAGCATTTTTACTATCTTCATCCAAACAGAAACCATCCTTTTCAGGAGGGCCTTCCCAAGGAACCAGATCCTTACTTTTAGGCGTTTGACCGTCGTAACGACTGATTTCAGTATCAGTGAAATGCCCTTTGAAAAAAAACATATGCAAATCAAATGAAATTAAAAAAATTGACAAACCTCTCGAGGCATAATCAAGGTCTACATTCACCAAATTGAGCATTATAACATCTTGCAATTTAAATATCATTGTGTTCTGTACTTCGCGCTTATTTCTTAAACTATCTAAGAGACAGCCGATATTTTGGCCGCTATTTACTGCTTTTGGATCGGTTTCGACCACCATATCTGCTACGATTTCGAACTGTCAAAAAACAGGACGTTTCAATGACTTATGAATGAAGTGAGTGCATAAATAAAACATACCTCAGGAGAGAAAGTCTTTAATACACCTTCATAAGTATTGCCGCTTTTGACCATAATTTGCACAATACTTCCTATTAAAGAGGTTGTGGCGTGCATCAGTCTTCCGTTAAAATAGACACCTTCAGGCTGACTAATACTCTTCTCCTGTGGCGAAGTTTTTCCGCGTGACGGTTTGCTAATGTCAGACAAATGTAAATGTCAAGTTCAAAAATGGCGAAAGACATACTTAATCATATTATGACCACCGCCGTGATTACTCGTGCTGTTGATTACATTCGCACCTCGATTCTTTCGTTTGTTTAAGCTGTTATTCATTTTGCACCAAATATTTGAACGCTTCGAACACTTTGGTGGATATTCACTTTATTGATAAATGGGGAATAAATAGGCGAATAAAAATAAAATTGTTGTTCTTAACACAGCGATAAGAAACGGTCAGTCGCGTTATTCAATCGAGGAGAGAAGAAATGCACGCACAACACGTCCACTAAATTCGTTCGCCTGTCAAATCGCACAAATAAAACAATGATTTAATATTATCAAAGATAAAGAGCACACATTAAGCATTGGGAAGAGAGAGGAATAGAAGAGAGTATTGAAAAAGAAAAGCGAACGAAACGTGAGAAATGAGTGGTAAAAAGCGAAACGTGGAGTGATTAAACAGAAGAAAGACGAGCAGAATGTGTGCGAGTGTTGTGTGCAATTCGCGAATTGCTAAAAAAGCAAAACGAATGCGGAATTCTGGCGTTCGAAATTCTTTCTCTCGTCTCTTGTGTTCGCCGATTTTTTTGAGGGACAACAAAAATGCTTACAGGTTTCTTCTCTGTCCGCTCTCTTCTCGTTTTCCGCCGTTCGTTTCTTCGTTCGCTTCACTCACTGCTCGCTGCTTCCAAACGTGCACTGCTTTTCGCACAAATGGCGATTTCACGCGAATACCGCACGAATCGCGACCGAAAGCCAATAAAACGAACACTTCGCTATTAACTGGTGTTTATTTTCGAATATTGCATTCAAAAAACGCCTGCTTTCGAACGCAGAAACAAAACGAACGCGACGAGGGTTCGATCAATTCACAAAACGGTGGTATTTTAATAGTGAATAAACATGGCGTTCACCACTCTGCATTCACCCCTCTTTCGTGCGCACCGTTTTGCACACTTTTCAAACCAATCGCTATTTGCAGCCATTCCTCCGCTCGCCGTTAAATAGTGCGCTTCTTTAGTTCACCGATTTTCGCTCTTCGCTTTACTTTTCGTCTATTTCTGCATTCAGCGCTCATGCTTTTAATTACTCTCATTTCGCCAATTCGCAATAGTTCGCGAACACTTTACTCGTGCTTCGAGTCACGCGTTCGCATAGAACGCATTTCGCGTCGCGGGCGATTCGCGTGCGGACACCGCGAATCGGATGCATTCGCCGTGCGCGAGTGAATGAATCGCTATTTTCGGGTTCAATAACCTTATTAAAAATACTTTTTATTTTACGTGTTCACTTTTTTTCTCATTTATGCTGTGCTATAATAATCGCAATTAAAACGTTTATTAACGTAATATTTCAAACTTACACACATAATGCTCGTTGATTGCATAAATTTAATTCGAATTTCAAGCGTTTAATTTTTTCACGTTTCTATATAATTTAAAAAGCAAAACGAAACTTTCATCACTCTGAACGTAGAAGCAAACAAATACTGAAATTTGTTCTCGCAGAGTGACCTTTTCACATAGTTTTTGTTATTCATTTTAATAATGAATTTTATGCACACAAAAATTTGACACACTTTTGATGGAAAATAATGTGCACACAAATTTCAAGTTTTGAAATATGACACGCTTTTCTTTAATATTGAATATGTAAAATATTGTCTTTGGATTGAAAATATCGAAATATCGGTGAAAAAGATTCCGACAAAAGGTTATTAGCCGTCAAATAATGCTTATATTTAGTGTCGATTGGGTTAAAGTCAAGGAAGCGGATAAACACGACTCGAACACATTCTTTCTAAAGAATCACTTTTTTTTCTCATCGCTTCAAAACTTTTTCATTCGCGAAAAACTTCGCTTTGAGAAATATTTCTACCAAATAAACTTTGCACTCCACGTTTTTCTCTGCTTCTTCAATTTTTTTTCTCACTCACAATTTTTGACTGAAGAGAAAATATTTTTTTTTCTAATGCATTGCATTTCAAACTTGTTTTGCTTACAAAATATTTTTTAATTTAGCGTTTAAAGCACGTTTCTGTGCTATTTTCGAAATTAATAAATACTACTTTTCATACTTAATACTTACAACTAATCATTCTTAACTTTTCTTTGTAGTAGATGCGCTTTCGATGCGTAGATAGTAAATGTAGAGCCTTGGTAACACTGATACTCGTTTGCATTTATTATCAAAGATTAAACTTTGATCGTTTTAAAACGAGTGACCGTCAAACTTCTTGTCGTTCAGCGTTTTTTAGTGAATAATCTCAAAAGCAAAGCACACACGACTCACTGTCAACGAAAAGTTCGTTTCTCTGATAAAGTTAGATTAAAGTCGAAAAATTTCACAAAGAGAGAAAAAAAAAATTAAAAATTAAATCAAATAAAATCTCGACAAGTAAACGTAAATCACGGCTAAATTCTTGAGGATTAAGCAACAGGTATTTAGCTAATATTGAGCTTTCCTATTTTTGTGATTTTGGAAGGAGAAAAACTCGAAAAATTAATAAGATACACTTTTAACAATTAATCACTCGTTCTTATCAGTTTAGTTTTAAAAAACTTTCTTGAGTTTTGCTCAACTTAATAAGAAGGAAATAAATTTTGCTTTTTTTTTAAATTGAAAATGAAAATTTCAAACAAAATTTGTTTGATAGTGAGTTGTGCGTCGTGAGCAGCGCATAAACGGGTCGTAATGAGAATACAGCCACAAATCACGAGTAAACCACGTTTTGAAACGAAAACTGTTTTCAGTATTTTTGACAAATAAAAGAGAAAAGCAAAAATGGCCTCAAATCGACGCCCTGAACACAAGGCGCCTCCAGAAATCGTATGTAAATCAATGTGTTCGTTCGCTCATTGCTCTTTTTGCAGTTTTACAATGAAGACGAGGCAAGAAAATACACCTCAAAGTTAGTACTTTTCTACAGTAAGAGGCAAAACAATTCCCCACTCTAGCATGCATATGCGCATTTGGGGTGGGGAATTGTTTTGCCTCTTACT